>DWPV01002523.1:0-17049 GCA_018251915.1 Urbanus proteus proteus
GACCTCTCATATTGGGCATTATTCAAACTGCCCGGGCATTGTGTATAATGACCAATTATTCACTTGGTCCATAACATGTATACGAAATACGTATACGAAATTCGTATACGAAATACGAGTATAAGAGAAAAATATAATTATTTATTTTCATTCTTTGACCGAAGTCCTAATTAAAGCGTACCAATTATAATTTCAACTTATTATTATTTACAAAGGGAGTCGATTTGGCATTTGGCAAAAATACGACGGATTGAGCCTTTATTGATATACAATCCTGATTGAAGCCATACCTTTTGAGTAGGTAAATCCTTGTGCTCTAATTTATATCCCTAAAAGTTTTGTGATTATATTTCTTGAGCATCTACTGACTATTTTATGATCATATTATAATTTTAAACAATACGCAGTTATTATAAAACGTTTAACAAAATTTATTACTTTTTTCACCAAGTGCGTACGTACGCCGAGGCGTAATGTATCGACACGTCGATAAAACATCACCATTAAAAAGTTTTTAGTATGTACTTCGTATTTTTATAGGAAATTCTTTCAATTCACTGAACTCGCATATCCAAGATGACCTCCGAAATGCTGTTGATTTTAGAGCGGTGAAATTTCTCAATAAAAATACCTTTTTACAGACTTAAACCTTTTAGCAGAATCGCCTCCCACCTGTGGGATCGGAAGGGGTATGTAATGACAATCCTCTTTGTATGTGACTGTCACTTACGTAGCCTAAATTCCACGTTTTCTGAGCGTTCGACACCGAGTCACGAAAAGCGTTAGCATTACATTCGCGACCCGGCGTCGTAGGCCCGCGCGAGTAAACGGGCCCTCTCTGTGTTGTCCTAATGCGATGAACGTACATACATACATGAATCACGCCAATTAGCTGAAACAAATACAACTTGAGGTACTCAAAGATAACACTTTGTAAATATATTTATTTACCTCATTTATCTAAACATCGTGCGTCTATTTTGAGAAGACGTTTGTTTTATTTTCAGGTAGCAGAAATAAAATGTATTTCTTCTCATTTTTGTCAATATATATTTCCTCCATTGTCCTTTCTTAAGAAATACATAGTACCTTTGGTGTTTCTTGAAGAAAAATATTGCTTTACGAATCTGTTATTAATTCTAAAAATATCTAGTTTACCAACAGAACGAATGAAAGATATAAAAACTAAATGTTTTCCATGTTCCCTAGCCTTTGTCCTTATTTTATACATATTTAAAATATGCGTGGCAAAGACGTTTAACATATAAAACATAGTAATATTTTAAACCTATTTTGTCTCTTATAATGTTCTTTAATGCGCTTAAAGAAGCCATTATAAATTTTAAAAATGTAAATGTCTATAATGACTCAAACATGTATAATTGTCATAATGTGTCAAAGTTGTGAAATTGAAGGTGTAATTAATAATTTTATAGGGAAAAAATGTTGAAAATTGGAGGCACATTTACTTATTTATTGTGAAGTTCACTTCTTGGAGATGAGGTTGGTACGAAGACGTATGCATGTATATAGATAATGATTTAAAACTTTATAGCAGTCATATAGCAGTTTATTAAATAATATTCTCGTTTCTAATAAAAAAAAACAAGAATAGTATTAACGTTAAAAATAGCATGTGGATCGTTCAAAATACAATACTACATAACGAAGTACTTAATTAATCTTCTTTTAGTACTTAAAATATAAATTATACGTACATTTTCGTTTCTAAAATAAACACACCCGTCTAAATATAATTAAGCATCTTTGGAGCTCTCGCAGTCGTACTTGACTCTTAACCGCAAGCCTAGAGAGGCTAAAATCAATAAAATCACTTTATATTTATCTGTAGCCTGCGGCGATAGTGAAGGACTTTCCCCATTTCACCAAATTAATGAATACAAAATGTTGAAAACATTGTTCTTGACTTGTTTTTTTTTCTTTCTTATTATGCATCAACTGAGTATGGAGTATCTCCATTAAAATGTTTAACATACCTAGTTATTATAAGGCTGAGGCTACATTAACCGCGACACGTGAGCGAATAAAGTAATTTAATAAATGCTCATGTATACGACTACACTGTACTCGTATATCAATACTAGCTGAACCCCGCGGTTTCACCCGCGTTTAAAATGTAAAAAAGAATACATATTAAAACATAAACGTCATCCCGCTCTCATTTAGTAAAAAAATGTTATTTTGAAATGACAAACAGACACTTCAATTTTATTTATTTGTATGGAAGATTACTAGGGAACTTTGATATCTTTATGCGATAGAAACAAAATTATTGTGATCATGGCATCGGCTACATCAACATATCAGCGAAATAGAAGCGAACGTATTAGAAACTTTCTCACTTGCACGACTACCTAATTTAATAGTGGTACTAAATATGAGTGTGGCTACATTGTACTTAAAATAACGAACGATGTTCTAATAGCCGCGATTTTTTAGGAATTAGGTACTAATCATGTTTTGAATTAGCGAATCATATTGAAATCGCTATTTTTCTCTTTTTTAATGTAGCCGCATAAATCACTCCTGCTGATTCGTTTCGAAGCATGTGTAGTGTAGCCATTAATTCATCGCCATATTTTAGCCAACTTTACGCTCATAATGTAACCATGTCAAGTTTATCTCATATCGCTCTTCCAGTCGCATCGCAAGTCGCTGCCTAGAGTAGCCTCAGTCTTAATCGTTCTCAAAACCTCTGTACATCATCCTCATCATCCGCCATTCCCGCCATTGTATTTTTTTTTGATGCGTTTACAATCAGTATAATACACGGTAAACATATACATATGGCCAGAATCTTCAATCGGATAAAACAAATTTTTACCATGTTTCATGTATAACGATGATATAAAAAAAATGTAATTCAACATTTTTTGCAAAATATAATATTATCGCCATTATTTGTAAACGTATTACAGTTGTAAAGTGAAATCAATAACCAACGTCGTAGAAATCCGGGCAATAATAACTGTTTACATGATTGATTGTGCGCAAGTCGTAATCCGGACCGTAATCTCGAAATTAGGTTTTATTCGATTTAGCGTAGGGCTGCTAAAACATGATACATTTATTGATAGATGTTATTCTTAGTATCTAACATATTATAGGATATTTAATACGACATTTATTGTTATGTCGCATTTATTTTAATTTTGTAAAGTCCACAAAACTGATTTGTCGTTTAAAACCGTCTGAAATGTACAAAAACATCTTTTCCAGTAGGTATGACTATTCAGTGACAGCCCTAATTTCTAATTTCAAGGATCGGCGCAGATATTTTCTATAGAACCCTTTTATATAATTAGAATTCAGCCAAAATGTCAGGTGAACGGACTTTTAGACATGAATTACCTTTTGAAGTATCAGTGACCGAGCTTCTTCTCTCATCATAGTTTTTTCCGATGATCATTTCCAATAAATAATACACAGGTAGTATAGGTTAGGTACAAAATATTGATTATATTATTATCTTTAATATTTGTCCTCCAAGTCATGAGTGGGCCGTTACTACTTGTCCCGGCAGTTTCATCTCAGTTTTTAACACTTATCTACCTATTCTTCGTTGGTTCTTGTAATACACTAATATCATTTAAGCGCCTTTTTCCTGTCGTGCGGCCCCGCGCGCATTCTGCCCGCTCACTTGCCACTAGCGTTCTATCTTGTCATAGAAACATTTCCTGTCATGAGTGCCATATGAAGGGGATCGTGAAGTGATAGATTTTATTCACGTGTGCGTTAGGAACACGCGTGCGGGCGTTGACACGCGTGATAGGAATAATGCGCTAAAGTGATGTTCTGAAATTTCATCAACAATTGCTCCGATTTAAAACTGCATACTACTACTAATAAATTTGTGATGACAATTTTATTGACTTTGGTTACCTCCCACCCATTTATGCATCTGTAAACTATTCTGCGCCATATAATAATGCCTGTCTAACTTCTGTTTATCGTGACAATGTTAATTTTGTAAATTAATTTATAGGCTTCACCAACCATTAAAGTAAATACCTAAAAGTCATCAAAGCGCTCTATTTGTTCATGTTCCATGAATAGCATTGTTTGTGGATGGACGTCAACCGTCAATCCATCACAACTATAAAATTAATTACACCATTATTAAACTGTTTCTGATAATTCTATCTACAATATTATCTCCAACTCAAATGACTTTATTGGTTTTATGGACGTCGATTCTATTTTTAGATGGAAACATTTGAGGTGATGACCGATTGTCATCACTCTTAACTAAATTGCTTTATTATTGTATCATTCTCCTGATTCGCTTGAGCAACTCTGTTGTCTTACTAGCTATTAATTAATTTACTACGTTAACACCTATGTATGAGTTAATAGAATGAAATATCTACTTCATAATTCTACCACCAATATCTATGTATGTATGACGGGTAACTATACAATTTTAAACCATACAGAATTTCGCACATATCCTATTATAAAATTGTCGTCCCACTTTGAATATGGGCGAAAGCAAAATAAAATACACAACTATACATACCATCACCACTTTTCCTTACAAAACAGAACACCATCATGTTATTTATCTTGTTTGGCTGTATGATTGTTATGATGAAGTTTTTTATCATAATTTCAAAACTATATCTAAACTACTTCCACTAAAAGATTGAAGTAAAAAGAATACTCATAAAACATTGACGATAATGCAATAATATGATACCTATTATTGACCTAATTTGATAATGGACCCGCATCCCGGCAGTAGTAACTCAACAAAACAAGATATCCTCGTCGTTGGTCTTGTTGTAGGTATATATCTTAATAAGTACAATTCGTTTTAGTTTATAAATGAAATAAAAGCTTGTTTTACCTTTTTGTTATACAAATCTAATCATTGCATTATGTCTTATTAAAATCAAACATACAAACTTAATTATAATTTAAATCAAAATATTGTTTATTTATGTACAATTTATTGTTATTGACGTCCCGCGTGACGGAACGGTTACCATACCAGACTGACGCGCAATGGATCCCGGAATTGGTTGCCAGCCAGACGGACATCTAGGTAAATGATGAATTTAGATTTTTGTTTTGGGTCTGGGTGTTTGTGTATCGTGAGTTTATGTATGTGGGATAAACTTCCGAAAGGCGGACACCGCCGATCAATCTGAAATTTGGTAGATAGACTAACATATTTTGACCTCCTGATCACGAATATCGAAACAAAAATTGGCGCAAACGCCATTTTGAATAAGAAAAACGAAGGAGAACCTCTTTTCGTTCGGTGTGCATGATCGCGCATTCCTAACCGATTTAGACTATTTTTTTAGCTTTAAACATAAATATCTATTAAAACTGTATGTGTAATTGTTTATCTCAGTTTATTTTGTATGTTATTCGGACATGTTGTACCTACGAGTAGATATGGTAGACCCCTCCTTGATTTGGGTCCGAAGAAACTACCGCACCATTTTTTCTGTAATAACTAAGACATGTACTAAATGATAAGGTTTAATATCCTTTAACAATAAAGCGGTATTTATATATTTATATTTACTTTCTATATGGTATAGGTATGTTTGCCACTTGGAGTATTCGAATTCAGAGACAAACATCTCTACATAATCTCACCAATTGAATGAGGATATCTCTATGTATGATCTCTATCGCGGAAAGGCTCACGGCTCAGTAATAGGCTAAAAGGCTTAAGCATACGACCGCACACAAATCTATTTCGGATTAATAGAAAAGCAATTTAGCACTACGTATATCTAAAGCTAAAACGTTAAGCTAAACGGTAATACCAAACGCGATTTGCATTAATACCTTTTACATTGCATCTCATCGTTAAATGTAGTAGAAGAGTGATATGCAAACATGAATATTCATGAGTAAATCCTCGACTTTTCCATATATTATGTTCTTGTCTAAAAGAACAGTGTAAAATAGCGCTGAAGTAATTTTAAGTACATGTATAATACGTAGTATTCACCTATCAAAAATTTGCAAACGCTCTACTAATTCCAAAATTCTGTAATAATGAGAGGGATCATTATCATATATGAGGAGGACCATTAGGTTCGTTCTCATTTAAATATACAGACATCAAATGCGCTGTGATAGACAAAAATCGTATTTTTTCGATACAATGCTTTGAATGGTACGGTCCAGGTCTGTGCGTTTACGGCACGTTACGGTCTATGTGAATGCTATTTTGTCTGCCACGGCACGCGTCAGCCACATTAAATGTCTGTAGCTACAAAATATAAAAGCAGTGCAAATGGAAAGGGAAAACAAGTTACATCTCGTTCTAAAATTGTAATACAATGTACAATTTCATTAACTCGTCCGGGCATCACGCATGCTAGTGATTTAGCCGCTCAATAAAGCCAATGCCACAGCCGGGCTGCCATTTTGTGACTATTTCGCACATGTATGTATATGTATAGTGTATACGATTGTACCAGTTTGTGCTAAGCCACTTGCAACTACGTATGTATATCGATCTACTTGTAGAATTGTATCACTTTACAAACAGAAATATTGATAACTGTACTTCTAAAATGTGGCTTATGCAATCGCTATATTCACGAGTTTAAGAATTGTCGTACAATCATTGATTGTACTATTCATATTGATGAATAGCTACAAATATTACTTTTTTTTCAAACAGGCTTCATTTAAAATATAACTATATTTATACGGTTACGATGTAAAACTGATAAAAGGGCAGCTATGGTAAATAATACAAGTAAATCGTTTTAAAAATATTCATAAGAACACAATTATCTTTATACATAATGTTTCTATAAATACTTGAATCATTGCAATTGTAATATTAGTATAATTTTATCTATTATCAACTTGTGACACTTAAATAAATTTGCCATAGTTTGTTTTAGTCAAGTAAATCAAAAGCACCGTAGCGTATTACCATTACCAAAATATATGTATTTGAGAGTTTAGGAACACCGTTTCTTCATTACTTAAGAGGAAAACTAAATATTGCCTGCTTATTATTCCCCCCTCGCTCGTTATACACATAAAGAAAATTTGCGTTATTCATAAGATAGAGGCGATCGACCTAATTCCACCCTCTGTAACATAGGATTGCATTTGAGAGAATAAATTCATACTTCTTTTTATATCATTTACGAAACTGCCTCTTTGCTTTCATTTGCCTCCAAATACGCTTGGATTACTTTTTCATGTATGTTTTTTTAATGTATGGATAACTATTACGATTTTTTTTATTACCCGTTATATTTTCTCACGTGATATTATCGCGTCTCAGATATGTAATTAGTACAAAATTTGTTTTTTTTTTCACTATTAACTGATACTATAAAAACGTTACATATTTCACACTTTATTTATGAAAATACATTATATGCATTCGTACATAAACTAAGGAAAAATCCTACCAAAAGTTTTGGGAAAACCGCAGCTAGTCAATAGCATAGGTACCAAACTAAAAAAAGAATGTAGGTTGATAAACAAAATAGAAAAAAATGTGAAATGGTATGAGAAAATATGAAACTAAAAGGAATTGTGAAAAATGCTGAAAGGTGTTACGAGACATTTTTTTATAAACTCAAAAAAATATTTAAAAAAACTATTTCCCAGTCTGGAATCGAATGAGTATATTTTGAAAAGTATATTGCCTCATCTGATAGTGTTTTTATAAGGATCAAATTCTGGAAATTTACCAAGGTACTTGTGACACTAAAGAAAAGAGCGAACTTTTTAGAAAGTACGCGCACGTGAAAATATTACGCATATAGGTACATATTGTGTTAGAGTAGTTCGCACAGTAGTTGAAATTTGACTTCTAAGCAATTTATTATGATTCTATTTTAAGGTTTTTTTATTTTGATTTTAATATTACATATGCTCATCGAAAAGTAGTAAATAAAAGAAAAAACAATAAAATCCATTGAAAAATAAACCTGAAACTTGTTCTTAATCGTTTTTTCTTAACCTATTAATATAACGGTTATTCATATGTGTGTACACATACTTCAACCTGGTGTGAACCTAAACGCATATTCAGGCACGCTGCCAAATCACGCATTCATAGCTCATTACCAGAAATCATGAGATTTTGTCCCCGTGACTCGTAACGACGTAAACAAATATTACAGTCCTTCATATTTTGCAAAACATGGCCTGAATAGCTGTGAGAACATGACTATAATGTAAGTGTACTTAAAAATTTCGAATAATTTATAAATTCGAGCATTTCATAACTTTTAGATGGTAGTAGTTTTAAATAAGTCACATGTATTCAAAAGCGAAAACCTCGACTGTATAAATAAATCGCTTATGCGGCGCGGAAAAAAGGAAACTACAGACACAATTTTGATTCTTTGGAATTACATTACCGCATTGTAGATACAGCACTTTTAGATGGTAATAGATTTAAACAAGTCACGTATTCAAAAGCGAAATCCTGTCTGTATGAATAAACCGCATATGCCGCACGGAAAAAAAGTAATTATAGACGCAATTTTGATTTTCGGGAATTATACTTCCACAATATCTCGGCTAAGTATCGATTATTTAAGTCTTTAGGAAATAATTATTTTAGTATCGTGAAATCTATGTAATCTGAAATAGTAGGTCTTTAATCTTTTAAAAAATGGCATAAATTCTTACTAATGGTAACTAGATATTTGCACAAGCTTAAGTTTTGGCGTAAACAAGAATTCTTTGAAACGATAAATGATGAGTTTAAATATATTAAGTGAATGCGAAACTCATGTTCTTCCTCAATAAAAATATTGCTGAACTCACCCGATTGAATGCATTTACTTATTGATTTGTATACGCGACCTTGGACAGGAGTATCGTTTAACTTGTAGGGTTATTCATTATTATATAGCTGGGAAGGGGAACGGTTTAGTTTATTCGATTTCATCATAGAAGTAGTAAAGGCATATAATTGATATTAACCATTATTGTACTTCGTTCGTTTGTGTTACTTTATGAAATTCAGCTCCTTACAATTTTTATTATACTTCTGATTTTTTATAAGTTACGTAGATGGTTAAAATCAATTGCTATAACGAAGTAGTTAAGATAAAAGGTAAAGTCTACCAATTTTCGTTTGGCCACTTTGACCCCAAACTTCGAGGATCTGAGAGGACATCCATACCCAACAGTACTTAATTGAGTTGATTATGAACCTGTGAGTAACACTTTCACTGATCTCGTGACTCAATGGGCACCCATCCAGATCGCCTACAAAGTTATTTGTGTGTCTAATATATCATCGATAGTCATGAGTTTAAATTCACGTGAGTGTCACCTACATGTTCAAATTAAAATTTAACAAAAATAACGTGTTGTAATTTTTACATCCATCCTATTCTATTAATACCTACGTTATTAGTATGTCAAGCGGGAAGGAAAGAATTTTAATAGTGTGTTTGTTTTCATCTTAAATATACCATATAGCCGTACACGTACTAAGTACTATGAAAGTATTTCTTGTATAGTCTAGACTCAGATAAATAAAGTAGGTAGATTACTCGCCGCCTTGTATTTGAGTGAAGCCAAAAAACTACGCTAGTTTCATGTATTTATACGCACACACTTACAAAAAACTAGCGTGGTTTCTTGTCAGTTCCTTTGTTTATTTACCCTCACATAATCACTTTTATAGCCCGACCATTTTAAAAATGGCTTCATTTTTTTGTTAGGAATGATAGATCTACCTACTTTATTTATCTGAGTGTATAGTGTTAATTATCTGAAATCTGACTGCAACCATTTTGTCCCACTACTAGGCATAGTTCACTACAAATAACAAAAGGAAACCTGTAGCTACGTAGGCATACATGCTTCAATAGGCAATTCAATACCTGAAACCCGTTCAAATTTCCGTAATTCCCTCCAAGTTTAATACCCTACCCTACAATAGATAAGTTGATAAATAAATCGTTGATTTCAAATAATTGTTATTTATATTATTTTGAATAATTAACCGACAAGGAACAGGTGATTATTTATGAATTTACGCGTTTATTTATTTTGCAATATTTTTTCTTGGAAACTGAAAACTTGTTATTCCGATCAAATTTAATTGCTTACTAGAGGATATATTAGATATATTAGAGGATATATATTTTTGAAATACCTAAACTGAACGGCACAAATTCATATTAATATTAAATCAATCCGTTACATATTTAAAAATATTTCTTCTCTATACCTTTGTGTATCTGAAACAAATAAATTACTGAAATTGTAATTAATTGTGTAATTATTCATTCTCTGATTGAATGTACAACTTCATGAAAACCAACAAACGATGTTAATTTACGCTCCAATGGGCCGCGTTTTATTGACGATTACTATTCGCCGCAACTCGAAGCCCATAAAAATCTCATAAAAGCCACCTCTTAACCCCCATCGCTTAGAAGTAAAACATTACTGTGTTAATACTCCACGGACCACTCCTGTTAAATTGGCCCTTAACATTCCTTCTGCATTAACGTTATTTCTATTACGAGTAAACATGCTGAAGGCCGGATTCCATATTTCAGCAAATCATTTCGAACTGGTTTTCTTTGTTTGTTATTTCTTTGAAAACTTGCTGAATAACGGGAAAGCTTAGATATACGAGTATGTGGGCAGAGCAATAGGACTGTGTGTAGAGAAATGTCACGATCAAATCAATGAATAGATTGTCCGGGTGGTTACGAGGCTGTGGATTTTTCTATTTTTAAACAGAGGTAGGTATACCGATTTATTATCCTACATGTTTTCTCATGAAATAACGCGCTCTACAGTTTTGATATGTAGTAGATTTATATGTTTTACCGTATCGATACTTACCGTATCGTTTATCACAATTTCCTCACTAGAATAAATATAATAAAAGCAAACAGGAAGATGTGTGCCTCGGGAGCAGTAAACTAGCAATTTATTACGTGATGCGATCCCTCGAGTATCTAGTACTCGATAATAACATAGAGCAAATATAATTATTTTATTGTACAAATTGCTCTACTTTATTTTATATTCTTTTCTTTTCTACAAGATTGGAGTAACAGAAGTTTGGAGTCCACCTGATAGGCCTGGCACTTCTTTAAATGTTTGCATAAAGAATAGAATGTCGACCAAAAGCTGATCACAGATCTATTGCCTTACGGAATGCCGAGGACTAAAATGAGCATGAATTTTTGCCACTAGCGGTCACCCATCGATTTACCGACTGCGCCCGACTGCTTAACTTTGTAGATAGATTACGATCTACGCAATCCGCAGGGCTATGCGCGCTTCCACTAAAATAGTTGCATCATATGAAAGCTTCCAATCACACCCTTCCAACGAAACGCATTCTGTTTCCCTATAGAAATATGTATATTGCCTTTCCGGTCGATCCATACTGGTTTTATTATAAAGGTTCTACTATGAAAGGTACCTTTTATAAAAGTGTTTCTACAATGTTCAATATGAAATAAAGCTATTTCATTTGTTAATTAATGTTATTTTGAGCGGCTTGAAACCTCCAAAATATCGAAAACACATTGTTTGATTTCCTAGTAGGTATTGAGTAGTTAATAGAATTACGCCAAGTTTTATCTTATTTGCTCGATAATCAAGCTTTAATGCATATTAGTTTCATAGAGTCTAATAGTTCTTGGATAGATAGAATCATGTTATTATCTGATAATCAGATATCAGATAAAATATAATTTATTACTTATTCAATTAGTGTCCATATTAATAAATAATTAATATAATATACACTTGCTAGTAAATGTTATTTGCTAAGCCAATTTTATGCTATTAGATCAATTTTATTAGAGAACATGTTTGAAACATTTATTTTACATCCTCCATTGTGACTAAATTAACTATAAATCAGTATTGTATAATTTTGCTTTGCTAGCTTTAATATTGTACTTGTATATGTAGTAATATTATTTGTAACTTATATGTATTACTACGAATACTATTTTCAATAAAGTAATCTTTAATTTTGTATTCTTTTATTTTCACAGTATCCACATTTTTAAATTTACGTGACGGATCTTTAATTAAATTTATTTTAAGCCCAGTTTATATATAGAAAAATTAATCGTGGGAAAGCAGACAAATATATTTTTCTATACAATGCTATGTATATTCATATTCATACTTTCTGTAATACTAGCACTGAGATAGGAGTTGTAGTAGTACTAGTGAAAATAATGTATGAAAAATATGAATTTGCTGCCACAGCACGTCTGATGTCTCTACAAGTAAATGAAGCTTAAGCTTAATAAAGATGTAGAAATATTTTATCTTTTACTAGCTTAGGTTCTTGTAATATTAATATAATACCATCTGCCATAGCAAAGCATCTGCGACCAAGATGATACATGCTTCAAATCCTATTTAATGTTAGTAAGAAACATGCTGCAGCGACAAAGTATAATGCATGATCATTCACAAAGTGAAGTTTAGTATTTATACATGATACTTATATGTTTTCTTTTGTCCCCAGTCACGGCGAAGACTTGATCGTGACGCCATTCGCCCAGGTCCTGGCGAGCCTGCGCAGTGTGCGCAACAACTTTTTATGTCTCACCAACGTACCAGTTGCCAAGTAAGTACAGTAAACTCGTTTATTATCATAGGAATAGCGATAGACATGTAAATATGCGACGAGAGGGGTGTGCGTACTTATACATTTTAGTGCGACAAATAAACGCTTAAACGAATATTTGTAGGTAAGTACCTAACAATGCCTGTAGGTTTTTTGGTAAACAAAGAAAACCAATTATAAAAGTCACACGAAAACCAAAACTTAATTAATTTATCCGTCATTGTGTATTCCTTAGCAGATTAATTTTTACGTTGACCATTATAATATTAAAGATCAAATAAAAAGGAAAATTGAGATGCAGCCAAGCCAACAATGATATGAAATGTGATTTTTAAAAAGTACCTATATTAAATATACAACACTTCAACTAGAACATATTAAAGCAACTTTCTCTTTGTTCTAATTACACTATAATACAAGGTTTCAAACTTATTAAATCGTGGTAGCGTCATAAAATTCCGATTTACCTTAATTTATGGAAAGGTTATTACTGACGTCAGACGTCGAACTAAACCCTTAACCTATGAGTTATATATAAAATTTAATATTTTAAAATGTTGGTACATTTTTTTTTTGCTGACTTATGTTGAAACCCGTAAAAGCTGTCGAAGCATGATCACAATGGCAAGCCTGAAATCTTCAGCGTTTCCTTAGAGCGAACGTATTTCACTTGAAAAATATTTTATTCCTTTGTATTTTATTTGATATTGTCATCGTCCGTGTCCTTCCTCATCAACCGCTTTTTAAATATCTCTTTAGAAGTACCATTACTTGTAACTCGTACAAGTACTTTTAAACAAAAGTTTCTTTTTTTTAATAAAATGTATTGTCTGTAATATTTCTTTAATACCTACGCAATTCATTGAAATGGATGAAAATAAACATAAAACTAAATACACGTGTCTTATAATCTTTCTCGTTTTTTCATAGAACTCATAAAAACGTGGACAGTGATTTCTACATCAACTAACATCACCATTATAAGAACGATGAGTTCATTTTTGCTGCATTATATAATTGACATAAATGTAATAAGTACGTCTAAAAATACACACATAAGAAGGGAAAGAAAATCACGTAAATGAAACAATCTGAGTAAATTTTAATAAAGCTCGTACGAGCACATTCAAAATATTTATAAAACGTCCTACGTAAAAACATTGGGTTGATGAGTAAATGTATTTAAGCTCGTCCCCACCAGATATTTTGGGACAGTCAAATATTTACTTAGAGGCAACCTTATACGAGGGAAAGCTAATAGGTTGCTTCCAGTAATCCCGCACGAGAACTGACCGAACTAATGAAAATCGCAATCGCTACGGCACATTAAGAACAAAACAAACATGTCTTAATTAAAACCTGTCTACTCAATTCGGATCGTTGTGCTTGTATGCCTTGCATATTGATCTCGCAACTTAGAAATAATTGCCTCTTTGTTTACTACTCGTCTCGTCTTTTGTGCTGTTTTGCTTTAGATATACTATAATTAATAATAAACAGGCCTACTGTAGTAATAATAGTACTGAATTAAGTTTGTTTAACGAGTGTAAAAAACTTTTTCACGCAAAGAAATGTAACAGACTTCAAAAACTTTCTGTTTTTAATGACGTGACCGTCCTACCGATTGAAATCACTGTGAATACATAAAGTGATTAATCATCATCAATCATCAACATCTATCATTCTTAACATAATGATACGGATCTCGTTAAAGTAGTTTTGTCAATAAAATTCTCAAAATATCGATTAATCCTCTGCTATCAAAATAATTTCAAAGAAAAGTCTTTAAAGTAAAACAAATCTTATAACAAAAAAAACTTTAAAATTAATTTATAGTAAAAACTATCAGTGGAATTTACAACCTATTCTTATAGAGTGCATAAAGTACGTTCTAAGAAAAGGCTATGCATAATTATATTAATGAAGAAAGTTTATGAACTGCAACCTTCCTTCGGCTAATTAAAAAACGGGCCCGCTTAACTAGTATTTATGTTTACAAATAATACTAAGGATTTATATAGGTATAAGTTTTTCTTTTAAAGACTCTAAATTTTTTCCTCTTTGATTCTCTTTTCTAGGTACTACATACATTGGGGTCTAATGCGTCTTTCGAATCGTTTTAAATTCAATAATATCCGTACCATACTCAGAATCTCTATGAATCATATAATATTCTTATACAACGCATCATTATGTCATTTTCTCAATATCAGCCGCATTTTCAAGTAATATTCTTTTCAAGTACCTACTCGTATATCGTCGTATGAGGTTGAGCACAACTCGTTAAGAGCAAATATCTCCTCTCACATGAGAAAACTTAGGTATTTGTTTTAACCTGTTCGCACGAGTTACATAATCCTATATCATATCATCTTATATTATCTTGTTAGGCTATAAGCTACTTATAACCCAAAGTGTAGACCAACTTCAATAGACATTAGTTCCTATCTGAATTTGTATATAGGTAGGTTTAAGTTTGTCGTTAACTTTGTTGTTGTATTTAATTGTGCAAATAAATAAATGGAAATAAAATATATTATTACAAATCACATAAAGCTCAACGCATACAATAATAACGTTCGTCGATGCAGTTTCATAATTGATAATATTTATTACCAATATATTATAGTTAAAATCGTGTAGGTACAACTTTATACATACATAATAGCTTGACATGTAGATAAAGAGCGATGTACCTACCTGTTTAATATTATAGGTAGACAAACACATTAATTTTAAGAACAAGTTTTATGTTTTGGTGGTGTGCAAATTATTCTATTAAGAATGAAAACACACTCATTAGTTTTTTATTATCAAAAGATTTAATTGATGACTAAAATATTCTAAGTACATGTTTTTTTATCTAAATTTCACGCTTAAAATATTAGGAACCCATGAATACTATTGGAATATTTTAAAATTAAACTGCTTTAAATATGAAATGTGTTTAGTTACTAACTCTACTTACTATTAAAATATAGTCAATGAACTTTTATTTATAATAATATTGAATATTTATGCTTTTACGTTGTATTAAAAGGCCTCATCCTATTATTTCAGATCGCGGAGGTCGTCAGGCGCGGCTACCGCTGTAACCCCACAACCAAAGAACTTCAATCCTGGAGGTAATTATTGTTAAACTTTCTGATGTCTTAATATTCTGCTGTCTTAAAGTTTTATATAGAAAGATCTTTACATTGCATAAGAATTAAGTATGCTCACACAATAAGCCCGAAATAAGGTGGTAGAACCCTTTGTGGTTCAATTCCAGCGGCACCACCGTCACACCTATTTCTGCCTTAGAACTCTAGTTTTAATCGCTGCTGTGTTCTGATGTGAAGGGTGAGGTAAGAAAGCCATACTTATCCGAGCCGATACAAATTAGTTCTCAGAATAGCAACGCATGTGTGGCCAGCCTCAGATAGGACTGTAATTTTATCTGGGGTTGATGACAGATGACCAAGGGCGGCAATGGCCACTTACCATCAGGTGGGCTGCATACTCGTTTGCTACTTCTATAATATAAAAAAACAACATTAAGGTGGTAGAACTCTGTGGTTCGACTCCGGCGGAACCACCGCCACACCTATTTCTGCCTTATAACAGCAGTGTTTAGCACTGATGTGTACTAGTCTGAAGGGTGTGGTTAGGGAGATATACTTATCCGAGGCGTTCCAGCTCCGTTCTCAGGGGTAGCAACGCATCTGTGGTCAACCTCAGGTAGGACCTTGATCTTATCTGGGGTTGATTACAGATGACCAAGGGCAGCAATGGCCACTTACCATTAGGTGGGCTGCGTGCTCGTTTGCTACTTCCATAATATAAAGAAAGACCTAAATGGATCAATGTGACTACTCACTTTTACTTTTCGCCCCATACGGGTTATCCACGGGAGATCTTTATTTCAAACCAGTGGCGTAGTAGGTTTTATTCGCCCCGGGAGCAGGGTGGGAATGTCGCCCGTTGCGTAGGCCGACAAACAAACGAAGTGTTTCCTGTAGGAAATAATTACTTTGTGAGTGATTTATCTCGCTTATTTAATTATCGTGTAATACTAATATTTACTCGGCCTTTGCGCGTTAATTAAAAAGTAATTGGTCGAATTTAGCAGACACAGCACCAATAAGATAGTACAAAAAGGTGTAAAGATAAAAGGGATCGTCATAAATTCATAACTGATCCGTTTGAGTTATTAATTCATCCATCCATCCATCAGCCCTTTGAGGTCCACTGCTGGACATAGGCCTTCCCTAATTGGCGCCACTTCAACCGGTTCTGTGCCTTTTGAATCCAGTGGTTTACCGCTGTCTTCTTCAGGTCAGTCCACCTGGTCGGGGGGCGGTCTGTGCTCCTTTTTCCCGAACGTGATCGCCACTCGAAGACCTTTCTTCCCCAACGGTTATCGGTCCTTCGAGCGATGTGGCCTGCCCATTGCCACTTCAGCC
>DWPV01002524.1:0-17049 GCA_018251915.1 Urbanus proteus proteus
CGACCTATATGAATGATTGGGAAGGGTTTCTATAGAAATAACATTTTTATGCAATCTGGCGAATGCTGGTGAGTTTTTTGTCCAATTTAACTATTAACGGTAAAAAATGTTCTTATATACTGAATACCTTTTCCATAATATAAAGGTACTCGTAAAGTAGTATACATTTAACCTGATCGTAAGTAGCTTTTGTTGGGAGACATAATACCTACTTATCCGAGGCGTTCTAACCTAGTCCTCAGGAAAATCAATGCCTCTATGGTCAACTTTAGATAAGTAATAGTTTGATCTTATCGATGGTTGATTTTATAGATTTGCATAAGCGGCATTGGTTCCATTAATTAGCTTATATTTTTATCCTAAAATTATTAAAAAAAACGATTTCCACACTTATAGGCACACATTAGTATGTTCACGTTGGTGCCATGGACACACACATACATAATTACACAAACAGAACAGAAACCTAAATTCATCATTCAGATATCTGACTGGTCGGGAATCGAACCCGGGACTCATTGCGCGTCAGACCGGTACGGTAACTCCGCCACGCGGATAGTGAACAATTAAAAAAAAATTAAAAAAAATATTGCAGCAAACATTTTTCAAAAGGAGCTTCTTAATACTTAAATTGAGCAAATTGCAAAAACCTTTCAAAGCCTTACCTTATAAAATAAGGAGTGTAGATACGTTATGTAAATGTTATTGCATTTGTATAGAGCAGGCAAAATAAATGCAGTTCCCAGTTTATTCATACAGCAGCGTGTTATCTAAATTGAAATGAAGGTAGCAAACGCTGCAGTAGTTTTATGTAATGACTGCGTTTTAAATCGCTTGTTAATTAACTTTATGTTTGCTGTAATTTATTGTTTAAACATATATTTAGTATATCAGCAACATGAAAACACGTGTGGTAAAATCATTTGTGAATCTACTTTTGAGGCACCATCGTCACACCTATTTCCGACTTAGCGCTTAACACTATTATTACTACATTTTAGTGTTAAGCGCTACTGATTTGAAGGGTGTGCAAGGGAGACATACTTATCCGAGGCGTTCCAACTCAGTCCTCCGGAGTATCATCTGTGGCCGACCCCAAGTAAGATCTATGTTCTTAATTGGGGGTTGATTACAGATGTCCATAGGCGGCAAAGGCCACTTATGACCAGTTGTTACTTCAGTTTTACAAAAAAGCCTTTTTGATGACGAGGAGGGAAAGCTTGAAAAGGTATCCGATGCCTCATAAACGACACCGGATTATGTGCGATTTTTACCGCACTAAAACTCCTCCAGTGGTCGTCCTCGGCACTGCGAAGAGGACTCTGCGGTTTCAGCAAGGAATGCCAGCCCGAGTCCTCGTAGAGCGTTACCCCATCGGGCTCAGCTCGTGCGAGCGCTGATCTCGCCGCACCGTCAGGTGCAAGGCGGTATGCGACCACATATACCGCCGTCCTTCTCGGAGCCGCTGGATGGACGGTTAGAGCTATCACTAGCCACCCACAATCTCGGAAGCCCCTTTTAGCGGCCTCTTAATACAAGTAGTTGCTACCGTACCCCAATTCTGGTCCCAGAACTACTAGGGCGTTGGAAAAAAGGCCTAATGGACGTCTAACAATTAAACGACAATCAATCACAATCCCTACAATCAAGTGTCCAAAGTTGTAGTTCCCGAGGTCAGAGTGACAATCACTTTCCCATCCATCCATCTTACTGTCATAATTAAACGCCATTAATTACTTAGCCTTGAAGGGTTCGACAACCTGGAACGAATACTCTGATAGTGAATTTAGATTCTTCTGAACTTTTATTACGTTCATCTGTAGGATGATTTATTAAATATTATATAATGGATACTCGGTGTTTAGCTTTTTATACAGATAGTTTAAAATCTTTTTATTAATTGTGGTCACGGTAAATTGCGTTATCGGACAGAACTTTGACAGTATTAGTAGTAGATTATAAATTAATGAATAAACCTTACGTCTAGTTCGTTTTATATTTAGTTACCTTATCATAACACATAGCACTTATGTATATGGCGTATATGTATATTGGCGCATCAAAATTAGATTAATTAAATATATAAATAGATAGATGAATTAAATTTATCATAACCTACCCGTTATTAAAAGCAAAAACATAATAGTGAAATGTATATATTCGATGATATTATAATAGTTTCAAAACAAGAATAGGTATAACAAGACTGAAAGGAACGTTAAGGAAACGGCTAAAAGCGCTACACAAGTAACTGCGGGTATTCATAAAAATAAAGATCTACCCACATAGAAACTTCAGAAATTATAAATTGATTTTCTGAATCTGAATATAAAATAATGATTGAGATTACGAACAATAGGTCGAGATTGAACAAGTAAAGTAATCAAAAATGTAACCGAATTGTTACTTTCAAGAAGGTTAACTAATTTGGGAGTAACTGGAAGATAATAGGATTCTCAGAAAGTTTTTGCTGAGTCGTGGTACCTGGTCCCATAAAATGGGCATAGTTAAAGCTTACAGCTCCGAGGCACGTGACTTATTAAAAATTGTGCACTTGTTCCATAGGGACCGGTTAGCGAATAGCGATTTCCATGAACCATAACATGATCATTAAAATATTAGTAATAAGAAATGTTACGAGATAGTTCATTTTAATGAGCTTGGGTGAAAAACTTTTAGGAAAAAAAAGATTTCTTCGACCCCATGGTCACACTGACATAGTCAATAAGATCCTATCTAATTCGATCTATAAAGTCTAAGGTTCAATCCCCGACCAGACAGGTGCTTGTTTTTTAAATAAGATCGAAGTAGCAAACGAGCATTCTCCACCTGATGGTAAGTGGTCTTTGTCGCCCATGTGCATCTGTAATCAATCCCAGATAAGCTCACAGTCCAACCTGAGGCCGGCCACGGATGCGTTGCTACCCTGAGAACTAAGTTGGAACGCCTCGGATAAGTATGTCTTCTTAACCACACCCTTCAAAATACCTTTCAGAACACAATATCGCAAATTAAAATTTGAATTAATATTAATATGCATAAAGAGCTTTATTTCTTTATCACATAATGTCAGAAAACTGATGTTTTATAGTGTCATAAAAGTATTAACGTTAAAATTTTGTTGTTTCAAGTATTAAACTTAATAGTTCGCATGTTATCAACAGTTTATAACTTTTGCTATTCACAGGTTTCTTCTATGACCATCGGAGGCCAAGAGCATACTTCCTGAGTCATTCAGAATATTTTGACTGTTCCTGTATCAGAGGTGCCAATGACACATATAAAGGATAAATAAGAATCCAAATCCACGACAGAAATCTAAATCCATCATTCAAATATTTGTCACGCCAGGGTTCGAACCTGGATTCATCTGCGTGTCAAACCAGTATGGTGACCGTTCTGCCTCACAGGTCCCATATATCTCGCAAGTTAGTAATTTTGCATATTACATTCATACATATAGCCTAGATATCATGTGATATATTTGTTGGTGAAGATTAATATTTATAACAGAGTTATACTCTGAAGCGGGAAACCTCCGTCTTCCTATCTCCGGGTAACCGATAATGCCCTATATTTCAAGCCAGTGTGAGCGATGAAAGGGCTAATGTTTATTCAATAAGGAGTGCTTTCCTGTGTCGTTTAAGGGACAGTTTTGATATTGCGTTTATGAAAATTCTTTATTAAATCTAATCTATATCCATTAATCTAACACGGAAAATTTTAATGTTACAGAAATCTTTACAATACGCTACAGTTATCTTCTTCATACCTGCCTATAATACACGTTAAATAAAAGAGTATTTCAAAGGTGGTAGAGCCCTTTGTGGTTATACTCCGGCGGCACCAAAGCCACACCTATTTATACCTTATAACAGCAGTGTAGCGCTGCAGTGTTCTGGTTTGAAGGGTGTAGTTTAGGAGACAGGTCAGATAAGTTCTAAGGCGTTTCAACTTAGTCCTCGCGGGTAGCAATGCATCTGTGGCCGACCTCAGGTAGGAATGTGATCTTATCTGGGGTTAATTACAGATACCCATGGGCGACAGTGGCTACTTACCATCAGGTAGACTGCATACTCCGATCATATAAATAAAAGTATGGTGAGATAGATTTAAATGTTCTAGCAAACTTTGGAAGTCAATTTTATTCTACTTGAATTTGATTAAGATTAAAAAATATTTCAATCGCGTCCGTGAAAGTCCACTTTTAACTTCTAAAACACCGTGTGTGGATTAGCGTTCTAGAATTAGGCACTCGCCCTAATTTTATTACCAGAACGGATATGTTCAACTTAAACTCCAAGTTAGGATAAGTTGAGAGGTTAAATCATTTCTAGGTTAATCTACTAATGGAATTAAATGTTGGAAATAGATGCCTTTGATCAACGTTATAAGGAATTAGCTTGGATTATATTACTCATAATATCAAAATGTAAATTCATGAAGTGTTTTACTTAGCCCTTGATGCGCTCAGATAAATAATATTGGTAGATTACTTAACGCCTTGTATTTGAGTGAAGCCAAAAAAACTACTCCACTTTCATGTATTTACTTACACACACTTACGTATTTACTTATGCATTCACTTACACAAAACTAGCGTAGTTTCTTGTCAGTACCTTTGTTTATTTACCCTCACATAATCACTTTTATAGCCTGACCATTTTAAAAATGGCTTCATTTTTTTTAGGAATGATAGATCTACCTACTTTATTTATCTGAGACATTGGTATACAAAAACTTTCATGTATTTTTGTCTCAAGGTCGGAATGTAATGTTCAAGTATCCGAAAGGACAATTTAAAAAAGATTATTTGTTTAATAAAATAAACATTATAACGCATCTTATAGTTACGTAAAGCGTATTATAGGTGCGAATTGCTAAGTGGGTGTTATGAAATTGTTACATACATATGTATGTATGGAAGTATTTACAAAATTACAAATGATAAACGCATTCAAGTTAATGCTAAACTTACTGTGCCCCGCGGATGCGCCCTGGATTTTTTTCAATATAACTTTTTTTAAATATTTGATAGGGTCGATGAATAATTGTGAAAGAAATAGTAAATTTTACCTCCAAATATGGATTTTAAATATATCTTCAGTTCTTTTATTTATATTCAGTAGTGTTGGTTTGGTACGTTTTCAAAAACGCACAAACTAACAGATGAAAATTCAAAAATATTACTAAAAAAATCCATCCGTATTCTCATTCCCCCGAGCATTTTTCTGCAAATATATGCAATGTACAGACACGTCGAACTTTCATTTTTATTATGTAGGTATGGATTCGGTATTTGCATTAATTATTCCGCTCGGAGGTCGGACACGGTTGGGTAATTAAATGCATTTTGGTTCATCGTTTTCCGTTCTATTTTCGAGGTAGGGAGGTAAAGTGTCTAATTATTATTACGACTATTATTAAACGTTTCAGCTATCGACATAACGTTCAGCTGAAGTTAAAGTCGTAACCAAAGGTTTGAAAAATCGAAAATACCGTATCAGATTGGGTAAAATTTAATATCATAAAGATTTAAAAAATGTGTACATTAACATTTTTACTTTATACTTTGATTAATTTCTGTAATAGCTTAATAACGTTTATAATACTTTGAATGTGCAAAACCTTTTTTTATAACTAGGGCAAGATAAGTGCGCCTAAGAAATGCTACTCGAGTTCTATCACAGACGTGACTTAAGTACCTACCTATTACGTACCTACCGACTTAAGTACCTACTTAGTACGTACGAAGTACGTAGTAAAGAATGATTCCTATCGGTTTTTCTTTTTCGATACTTTCAACCAAATTACTGCCTTTCGTCTTCACCCATCATTGTCTCACTGCTGGGCGAGGGTCTCTTCTCAATGAGAGAGATTTTAGGTTTTAGTCCACCGCGCTGGCCATGTGCGGAATGGTAGATTTTACACACCTTTGAGAACTTTAAACAACTATCAGATGTGCAGGTTACCTCACGATGTTTTCCTTCACCGTTAAAGCAAGTGGTACGTAATTAATCAGAGGTGCGTGCCTGTGATTTGAACCTCGAACGCCCCAATTGAGATGCCTAGCTTAAACCATTACTATCACTGCAATCACCGCCTTTGCATAGCTTTCATCAGAAACAAATGAAGTCGGATCCCTCAAACCACAAAGAGATCTACGAAGAAACATCTCCAGAACATTTTAAAGCAAAATTCCAACAGTTTATCCGTCTGGACTGTTTGTCGTGACACTCGGTACCCATTGTGTGTAAAGGTTGCGTTTCTGCTTCTGAGAACTCCAATTTGCATGTTACAGTCGTTTGGCCAGCGGAAATTGTGTTTACGTGAGTTATTTAGAACTAATGTCTATAATTAAACTTTAAGATGTTATTTCAATATGTTAAATAAGATAAACAGCTATCCACATTTATATCTATAGCTATCTACATTTATATCGAAGAATATTTGAATGAGCGCAAATGGTGTAGTGAGAAATTTCTTATAGATATTTTTCAAACAGATAAGTTTTTGTTATGCAGTGTTAACTTAAAGGACTGTTCGTACGTTGATTATATATTTATTTGCTAGCTTATCCCCGTGATTTCACCACCTCTTAAAAATAAAAAATAAATATATATCTGTATTTAAAGATAACTGAACCCCCGCTTTCCCACGAGGGGGCCCGCGTATAAGTGGAGAGCGCGTAATGCTTTTTTTTAAATAAAGTAGCCTATGCGCCTTACACCTTCAGCTATCCTTCACTGTCCCATCAAAATCGTTCCAGCCGTTTAGAATATTACCTCAGCCAAACAGACAGACAGACGGACAAAAAAAATTATTATACGTATCGTTTATACTACTTTCATATGCATTGAGCAACAAGTTGGTATTTTGAAATCACAAACAGTCACTCTAATTTTATTTATTTGTATACATATAGACGTAGAACGCATAAAATATTGATAGTAATCTTCACTATTATAAGTCAGGAGTTAGTGTAGTCTTTCCACAAACGCAAAATTAATTTCAAGGAATTCTATATTTGCGTATTTGCGATCAATATTTAACTTACAAGTAGTTACAATCCAAAATGATACAATCAAAAGCCTTGGTCAGAGTAACATTTAAAACATAGTCGTGAACTGGAAAGGCACTCATTAATTCATCATTCCAGCGATTGATCTGAGACACTTTCGAAAATCTTTCGATACCCGTTTAATTAATTTAAACTTGATAATTCACTCCCAAAATTTTGATTTCGACTCTTCGAGTGAGAGTTCGAAAGCATTTCTGTAGCTTTTATTAGCTTTATTGGTTGTTTATAAAACTCAGTGAATATCAACTTTAATTGTACTCATTTAGGCTATCGATTGACACATATTTTATGAATGGACGCCAAAACTTGTTTGATTTTTACACTAAACACAATATAATGTGTAGGTAAGTATAATCGTGAAACATGTGTTTAGTGAAGTTTTAAATTACAATTACGTTTTTTTTATATGATCGAAGTAGCAAACGAGCATGCAGTCTACCTGATGGTAAGTGACCACTGCCGCCCATGGACAACTGTAATCAACCCCAGATAAGATCAAGGTCTTACCTGAGGTTAACCACAGGTGCGTAGCTACCCCTGAGGAATGAGTTGGAACACCTCGGATAAGTATGTCTCCCTTAGCACACCCTTCAGACCAGAACACAGCAGTGCTCAAAACTGCTCATTTAAGGCAGAAATAGGTTTCACTTTTCAAAATTATTTCATTATTTAATAAGATAATAATAAACATTATAGGTAATAAGGTACAAAGTTATCAAAACTAATCAAAAGTCTGATAATTAAGTCTAAGTTACATTTTCGATAATTTATATTCTCTGAAACCGATACGATTACAATATAAATATCAAAACGAGTTCAACGAACGATTTACGGATCAACACCGAGATTCTCACAATAAACAAAATGTAAATGTCTAAACTCATAATGCAGCTGTGCCTTATAAGGCAAAGTGACACAAAACCTGAATTAAAGCTATATCAATAATTACTTTATATATTATCCATTGCCGAAAACGTTCTGTGAAATATAAACCAGTTAGGAGTATAACTGGCAATGTATTACGTGCATCCGAAAGTATTGTATAGAAGAAGGTATGAATCATTTGGTTACATAAAATGCGTATTGCAAGTGGGCGCACGCGCATTGGATTAGACGACAGTTGTCGTGCGTCAAAGCATATGAAGATTGAGGTTCCAGGATGTGTAGTATTTTGGCAGTTTCTGGTACCACGTGCTATTATAACATTGTAGGCGAATCCGCTTAGATGGTACGTTATGAGGAATAGTATCACTGTGATCTGCTGCCATAATAAAAAAATATTATTTATCTTACTGCTGAATAGTTCAATATTCTTAGCTGTTCGTATACTTTTATATCAAGTTGGTATATTACATTTACTCTTGTACATTATTACCCTATATCTTGCCTCTTATATGCTTTCTTTCAACAGCTCTACGATAATTAAAGGTAAAATAAACTAATATCATCAGACGCAACGGCTTATGAAGATCGACTTCTATTACAAGACACTCCCTATACAGCAGTTTCCCTCTACTATTTAAAACGATTATTATCCTGGTGTATTTTATCAAATTCAAATAATACGCGATTTCTAGCTATCAAAATAGTAGCGTCTGCCATGAATGATCCACCTTCACCTTTAAAGACTGTCGTCACGAATGAATCCTACATCCTACACGTAAATAGGTTGCCTATATTCAAACACTGAGAACGCACCAAATAAAGACGTATTATTAACCGGTAAGCTATTCAACTTATACTAAGTATAGAGCTATTATACTTAGAGAAGGGAAGCCGGCCTCAAATGTTTCTATCGAAAAAAAGAAGGAAAATGAGACTACTACTAATATTATGTTTAGATAAAGATAAGTATAGGTTGATCATTCCTCTTTTATTATTTGTTGGACACCACAGAAAACGGGAAGAAGATAGAAGGGGTATGAGCCGATTAGGATGGAAACTGCTATAGCTCAAATAACACGTAGAAATCAGTAATCATATTCTTACCATAAAGAAACCTGTATTTTTATTGGTTGCCTGTTGTCAACATTGATAGTCGTGACAACACTCACAACCACGTCCATACAAGCAATTATATGATTTCTGTATATGTAATACATGGTAATACATAAGATTTTTATGTGGACTATTAACAATGTGACATTAACGTAGGTGCAGAACATTTTTGAAAAATGATTAAGTCGCGTAACCGACATGACAATTTAAATTGGACTTTATTTAAAAATAACTGAGTACTTTCAGATCATCGACTATATTTTTGAATATATTATCATACTGGCAGTCGTGTCGATCCGCCTACATAGCACTTCCTACTGTCTCTTTCTTTCATGTTACGCTCGCACTGACAGGCCTGTCTATGGCACTCCTACTCTAAGCATTATAACTCTTAAGGTATGAAGTCAGTAACTCAAATATTTTACTGAGATCCGTGTACTGGTACCGAAGTATTGTAATGCAATAAATTTAACAGATTTGTAAGGATAACAGTCGCTTGAATTACAAAACCCATAAATAACTGTATATTACAAGATAAACGACAAATATTGTACCTTTGTGATAAAATTCAAGTTCCGAGTAATAAATTTGAATATTAAATGCAGTTATTTCATTACATGATTTACGGTTGTAAAATTAGAATTTTTAACAAACTTCACATCTTTTAAAACGTACATTTTTAACGTTAAAAATGATAATATGCATAATTACATGCGTTTAATTGGAAAAAGACTGGTTTGTGTATCAATAAAAGCTCTCACTTTATATTATTAAAATTATTAAAATTTAAAATAAGTACACACAATTTTGTACCCTTCAAACAATACAAGCTTATAAAAAAGTTCAATTGTCATAAGTCTGAGTTTATTTTTACATTTTTAATATAATTTTTGCTCTCTTTTATTGCAAAGATATAGGTACTACTCATTTTATAAAAAATATATTGTGTACAGCTGATTTTTTAAGTATAATAAAATAAAGTCGAAACTTAATACTATTCAATTTGTATTTAGAGGCCTACTGTAGGACAGTCAGCTAATTATCCGGTAGGTACGCTTTAATTGATTAGAATTAGAATTCAGTTGCATTCGTCGATCAACGTAGTTATATCACTACAATTGAATTTAAATTTAGTTTAATTAAACCTCACGTTTACGAATAATGTTATAGCATTTGAAAGCTAGGCTTAAATACCAATTACAGTATATTGAGTGGTCTAGTATAATGTAACATGTACATTGTACAGTCTTAGATGACATAAGGTGACAATTGCAGAAAATTGTCCTGGGCTCGACCCAGCCAGGGGAAATGGTCTTCTATTGTCTTGGTATTTTCATACAACACCAAATAAGTAAAACAGATACGTCAAACTTTTACAACTTTATTCCTATTATTTATTTATTCCTATTATTTCCTTTATTAATATGAAACAATCACAGATATTGGCGAGACAAATTCTCGTAAATCATTAATATAGTAGTATTTATATTTACCATAAGAAATAGTCTCAGATGTAACCGTAGTCGTTTCCTCGCCATCATCGATGCAGGATTGCGATTTTCCTGTAAAATAATTATAAACAATTATTATTTATGTACACTTCATGGTTTAACTACGATATACGCTATTTATACATACATATTTCTAAGTTTAAATTTGAGAAGTGTGGTAAGTTCATTATCACACTTCTGAAATTAGAACATAGAGGTACATAGCCCTAGCTTCCTACTTAGATGTGGCGTTCTAGCTTAGTTCTATGAACGTAGTTATGGTTAAGGGTTGGCCACCTACGTTTATAATTAACCCCAAGTACTTAAGTTATAAAAGTCGGCTACAGATGCATTAGCACCATTTATTAGTAGTATCCCCGGCTACATCCTTATTATCTGAACACAGCTTACATTAATATAAAATACTAAATATAAATATATACAATTTATTTCATAATATACATACAATTCTATTATATAACAAACAAGAAAATTGCCACTGTAGCAAAACGTATCAAATAGCGTTTGCTATAATGGTAAGAACCTTACTATTTATAACAAACTTACTCATGGTATAAATAAAATTATTACTTTGAAAATCAATATTTAAAATAATAGTGAAACATAGGAAAAAAATCTGAACGTTAACACTGCTAATTTTAGGCAGAAATACCTTCAAATTCTTATAAAAGGCAATAGGATAAGCTTAGCTAAGATTTTGAAACATCCTTTTCAACAAGCAAACGTCATGAACGGATGTACCATTGTAGACATTTCACAAGGCTTAGACTTCTCGTCACCGAGTGCACGCCGACTAAGGTCACGTTACAAAATCAAGAGCATGTCCTATAAGGGCAGGTAATTCGCGATTTGTACGCTACTCACGTTCTGTTGCATGAATGAAGTTTAGTGATTTAGGTTTATGAAACAATGAAACAAGATGGTTACCCACTACCGTGTGATGTGGCAATATGCTTTTTTTATTTTTACATTTTGCGTATACGTCGTTTTTTTACAAATTAAATACTTAATTTTGCTTTATAATGCCATATTTCAAGAGTAGCTTATTAAAACTGCTTCATTTTCTAATACCATGTTTTATTTTTTACCCCGTAAAATAATTAAGTCGTATTTTATTTAAAACACACGGTATGTACAATGTACATATCTATACGGCTATACGTATACGTAAGGCATGTTAACTATGTATATTTTGAAGGGATGTTAATTTTACTTGTCCTAAAAATTTTAAACTTATTAAATGTAAGAAATGTGTAATTGTAATAAATTCTGTAATGCTAATAAATATTTATTGGAGCGTTTATTTAATTTGTGCACCTTGCCTAACTCGTTCTAAAGCACCGTACCCTTTCCAAAAAGTTTCCTAAGAGAGATTGCTATTTAGTGATAACCGCCTTTTATCAAGCATGTATCTAGATATAATAATACAATTTATATACACAATAAAATTCATTCATTCATTGACTCATCAAATCTTTCATTCAGTCATTCATGACGTCGCAACTTAAGATTTGTTAAATAAGAATAATCCGATTCACGAGCTCTGATATCTTTTCTTAGTACCGTATCAGAGACGATCTTTTAAACCACAGACGTCACCGTTAACAAACAATGGTTATATCATTCATGGTATTACCACCACCTGCGAAGTGATAACAATCTGCGCGTGAGTGGCCGTGACCGCTCGCTTGAGACTTTTGAGACTATTCTTAATAAGTATAAGAGTAATTGTATAAGAGTGCTTCGAACCCATTATCAAGTATGTAATGAAATAAAATGTATTTTTAATGTATGTAATGTAGTATTTAATATTGCCAGGACTATTACAATTGTTTATAGATAGGGCTAGAGCTCTACGTAAAGCATGTTTGACTATATGCTTAGGCCCTGAAGAAGTTGAAAGTCTAAGGGCTCCTTCGCATTACCCTGTTAGCCGGGATGAGGTCAGCCGTGCTGCAGGCCGCAGACAAAAATTTGTATGAGAAAGTCGTTTTTATACGCACTGCGATGCCGCATCACAGTGCGAATAGAAACTCGGTCTTTCTTATACAAATTCTGACTGCGCCCAGCCGCACGACTGACCGTCTTCCGGCTAACCGCATAATGTGTTGGAGCCCTTATATATGTACATATGTATCATATTCTGTTTACACAGGCACTAGGCAGAAACAGGTGTGGTGGTGTTTTATATGATCGAACTAGCAAACGAGCATGCAGTTTACCTGATGGTGAGTGGTCACTACCGCCCATAGACAACCCCAGATAGGACTGTTATAGTCCTACCTGAGATCGGCAACAGATTCGTTGCTACCCCTGAGGATTAAGTTGGAGCGCCTCGGATGAGTATGTCTCCCTTAACATACCTTTGCCGTGCCGCCGGAGTGGAACCACGAAGGGCTCTACCACCGTTTAAATATAGTTAAATATAGTAGTTTAAAATAAAGTCTTATATATGTAATCATATTCTGCCTGCGAATTCGAATCACTATAATACCTAATGGTCTATTCATTCTATTTTTTTTTTATTTTAATATTTTTTATATAACTTCCACAAATAAATGTTGATTGCGTGTTTACAATGCAAACAAGATTTAATTATATATTTAATTCCCATACACTGAGCATAATCAAACATTGTAAAAACCTAATAAATGCAAATAAAATTATGTTTTTATGATCACTTTTCTTATAAAAATTGAGGTTTAAATTGTAAACGAACAATGAAATAAGATATAATTGGCTCATTTTATATGAATATGACAAACAATGGTATCATATAGTTTTATGGATATAGAGGAAATAGCTACAAATTTAGATCAGAGATTCTCAAAGTTTCGTCTCGTATATAATCTATTTTTCGAAATCAATTATTTTCTAGACTCTCCCAAATTTTACCAAATTCCGCTCATAAGGTCAACGAATATATAAATAAGAAGCTTAACCTATCCTCTGGTTATCTTTTATTTGTCATACAAAGATCAATAAGAAAATCAACAACTGGCCTAAACAGGGTCATCGCCCCCTAAATTTCTCTTGGCTCTTCACCGATCCGTATAGGTCCCCAGCACAAAGGGACGATATCGCCCACTTTGGAAAACACTGGTTTACATAATTTGATACAACAATAGGCGTTCCCACATTATTAAATTTAACGTGTTTTTTTTTTGTTTTTTTTTTTTTGTGTTTTAATGTGTATGTAACTAAAACTAACTAAAACTTTATTATGTTAATAACAAGTTTTTAGTTCTTTCTCGTATTATGTGCTTGTTTATATAAGAGTATGTACTTAGTAATCATTTACATTTCCTCACATTTCTGTAGCTGTAGTAAATTTAAATAATACGCTAAGCAAAGTAGTGTTATTAAAGGTGTGGAAAAGCAATATTTATGTGCGATACATAAGACGCAAGTTAATTAATATTTATTTATGATTCTAAGTTATTCTTTAGGGATGGCAAAAGATGTGAAATATATTTTAAGGAAGATCAATAATGAACCGATAACGAATATTTGTATATAGATACATAGTTATCGAATATGTATAACTTCTTAAGGATTATAAAAATCCGTTACGACTAGGAAAATCTGCAAAAATAATAAGCTTGGAAAAAGGGAGCAGGTTGGATGTTAGTAAATAACATAAATTTAAAAAGAACACAGTTAGATGAAGTAGGTATTTTAAACAATTAGCTAACAACAAAAATATAAAATAGTAGCATTTAACTTCTCATCAAGCTTTTCTAGAAGTTTTAAATTTTAGGGACAAATAAAATTAACATTCTTTCAAATTATACATTTTTCCTAAATAGCTCCTATTACTGTTCTATTCTTAATATCCTTCATATTGTCGAACAGAAAAACATATTAATTATCTATACAAATAAATAACTAAGATTGATTGTTTGTGATTTCAAAATACTATCTTTTTATTCAATGCATATGAAAATATACACGATACCTCTCACGAAAATGCAATTTAAAAAAATGTCTCTTTGTCTGTCGATCTGTCTGTATGTCTGTCTGTTTTACTGAGGTAATCTTTTAAACGACTGGACCGATTTTGGCGGGACTTTCACTGGAAAATAGCTGAAGGTCAAAGGCGTAATATAAGCTACTTTCATTTATGAAAAATCATTAGCGCGCGCTGCACGCTCATACGGACGCCGTCGCGGGAGCGCAGGATATCACTTACGTTTAAATATGTATTTCTTTTTACTTGTTTAACGCAGGTGAAACCGCGAAGATCAAGTCGTCTATCTAATAAGCTTAATAATCTACTGTTAACAAAACAATCTACAAATGTAACTAAACTTGCAAATCACGGATATGCTGATCGCTATACTATTATCCATTTGAACTTTCGACCTACGATTTAGTGTGAAAATAATGAGGCACGACGGGAACCTTTCTGCTCGTAATCGCCATAAGCCAGTCGTGATCGCAAGGGATGTGACGATATATCGATAATAATGACCCATAAATATCGATATGTATTGCCTATACGATATCGTCAAATGGAGAATTCGAATCAAAATTTTCCAACATCGAACGAAAAGGTCAGCTAAGAAAATAAAGGGTCATCGATTCATAATTAATATTTGAAATTATTCAGCGAAAAACGTTCGTCCTACTCGAACATGTTGTGGGGATTTCATTTAAATATTAACGTATCGATACTATGATTAAATATTTTCGATCATCGATGTTGTACTCTATCGATATTAAAATCGATAATTTCGCCATTTCACAACCCTAATCGCAAAGCCCTGTAGCGACATTTCCTCGTAACATATACGTTTAATTGCGATTTATGGTTGCATATTGAAGTAATGCTTCATACACGTTACTTAATTTCAAATTCGTTTCGCGTAGCAGATACGAGTATGATTGCGATTGACATTCTTATTAGTGTTTTATGTAATGGTGGCTGGTATGTAATCCACTTGACGTTAAGTGGTCTTTGCTGCTGGATATCCGTAACTAATCTTAAGTAATTTTACTAGTAGTGTCTGTAGTGAAGCTACGAGTACTTTCTATTTCAATTTTTTTTATATGAACGAAGTAGCAAACGAGCATGCAGTCCACCTGATGTTAAGTAGCCACTGCCGCCCACGTACATCTGTAATCAACCACAGATAAGAACAAAATCCTACGTACCTGAGGTTGATCACAGATGCGTTGCTACCCCTGAGGACTGACCCTGAACGCCTCGGATAAGTATGTCTCCCTTACCACACCCTTCAGACCAGAACACAGTAGTGCAATACTGCTGTTATAAGGCAGAAATAGGTGTGGCGATGGTGCCGCCGAAGTCGAACTACATCGAGTTCTACCACCTTTAATGGAGGAACTATCGTCTTAGATGTTTTTGTCTAATAACAGTACTTTATGTTAGGCTCTGCTAGTCTGCTAATTTTCCCATATGGGAAAAATACTCATCACAGGTGCTAGCCTAGTCCACATCTGTGGCTAGTTGTGATATGTGTGTGGTATTTTGATAAGATTTTTAATCTTGCCTGGGGCCTATGGACGGCGGTGGTCATATGCCATCAGGTGAGCTGCTTCTAAATTATAAAAGAATACAACTCTATGTTTTTACTCTATCTTATATATACTGTTCAACTCTATGTTACTTAGACCTTATTATAGGGAAGCATGACTATGTTATTAAATTTCCCTGAACATACCATTATGCAAATTACTGGTACACGGAAGAAACAGTGACAGTGGTACCAAAGCAGGCAATACATAGAGAGTTACAACACCATATTCATTATTGCCCTATTAAAAAAAAAACAATAAATTTTGAAGCGACACATTTTATAAATAAACAGATGGATATTATTTCTTAACTGAGTATAGTTACATAGAGGAACTAAAATTTACATTAAGATAAAGGATAATATGTAGTTAATATTAGACGGAAAGCCAAATCTTTAATTGACATCGCAAATAGGCTGTTGGAAAAACTGAGAATGTAAACATACAGTGTAAAAGACTTCAACGCGATACTACAAATATTTGAAGTGTTCATTGATGAATAATTTAAAAAATACCCATCCAAAATTAATATACCAACTCTTTGCGGTTTCTTTTGCTCCACACCTACTTCTGACTTATAACAGCAGTGTTAAGCGCTGTTGTGATCTGGTTTGAAGCGTGTAGTTCAGGAAACATACATACTTATCCGAGGCGTTCCAACTTAGTGCTCAAGGTTTAGCAACGGCTCTGCAGTTAACCTCCGGTAGGATTGTGATCTCATCTGGGGTTACTCAACGTTGTCCATGAGTGGCAGTGGCCACTTACCATCAGGTGGAATGCATGCTCATTTGCAATCTCAATTTTATATAAAAAATATTATACTATCTAATATGAAATAGAAAAATTGTACATGTTTTTATATTATTTAAAAAAATCATTAATCATTAATTATCTGTATAATGCTCCGGGTAGCCTTAC
>DWPV01002525.1:0-17047 GCA_018251915.1 Urbanus proteus proteus
GCTGGGAATCGAACCCAGGACCCTCGGATTAGCGGTCCGGCGTGTTAACCATTGCGCCATCCGGGTCGTCATTTAACGAATTAAAGTGTATTTATAGTTGGTAGAACCCTTTGTTGGCACCGCCGTCACATAGGTGTGACGGTTATGAGGCATAACTAGGATTCTGCCTCATAACAGCAATATTAAGCGCTACTATTTTATTATTGTGTTTAAACGATGTCTTAAATATAGGTACTTAGTCCTTATGAATAGCAGGAGTAATTCCAATCATATCTGGTTAATTACAAATGAACATAGGCGGCCTGTGGCCACTTACGATCATCAGGTATAAACCTAAATTATTCTCATAAACGCCAAAATTAATATAACTTATAAAATTCATCAAATCTAGGTACTAAATCGTAAGAGAGATTCAGTAACGGTGAACAGAACGAATATTGTTCTAAAACATCCAAGTTGACCTGCATGGCTTGAACGCGAGACAGTGCTCTCAGCTGGAAGTAATCGGGCTGACTGCGCTGCATAATGAACGAGGGTTCCAGCTGCTCGTGTGCCACTTGCTTCAGAGGTTAAACGCGATGCAAAAGAATATTAATTTGACGTCAATTTGATATAACAGGTACTACTTGAAACGCTACGAAGATTGAAAACTTGAAGTAATGAAATAACCTTCCTACAATTTAGTTATAAAAATTAAAATAAAAAAGTTATAAAATAAAGTTATAAGATTAGTTAATTATTAATTAAATAAAAAGTAAATTATTGTACGTAAATCGTAGTTCACTACAAATTTAAATCATTGTATATTTAATGAAAGTTGAAACTTTATTGACACAGTACACAGTTAGTGACACAGTTGAAACAGTATCGACACATGTGAGATGTTACAAATTCACTTATAAATAAAGTAATAACAATAATAATAAATAATATCGCTTTTAAAACTCATTATTAACCAACTTGGATTTCTTGTGTTGCGGTTCCACTAAACATATGAGTATATGCATGATATGAACATACCTGTACTTGACTCGTGTACACATAATATACGTACCGATTATAAAATGAGAAATTCCTTTAATAACTTCAGATATATTCCTCACACGCCAACGTACATTCTCATTAATATACCAAGGTTCTTAAGTGTAAAATATCACCAAAAAAGTATATAAGAAGCTGCATTTATAAAGGTTTCATACAAATGAAGCTGGAGGCAAAAGGTATCAAATCATCTGTAAAATTTAAGCTGCATTGGGAATTCAGGAGGCCACAATGGACTTGTAAATATGCTAGTGCCTTGCGTGTTTGTTTCATCCTGCGAGTAATTGTTATAGTTCAACGCCATTCCGGAAAGCAGGTGGTAAATGTTGTCTTTTGTAATGCAATATTCTTCTGTGTATTTTTATTTTATGTATTTTTAGCATTTTTTCTCAAAATTAGAGAAACTAAGCGTTTTTGGCGACTCTTGCGAGGTTGCTAAATAATGTAACTTCTTTTCTTAATAAGTATGTAATCCACTTTATCGTAAGTGGCCACTGCTATACTTGGACACCCGTAACCAATCTCACATAAGATTAGGATCCTACCTGAAGTAGGCCATAGGTGCGTTGCTGTAGTTGAACTCAAGTTGAAACGTCTCGGCGTCGGAGGAAAACGGTACTACCTTCAAATAAATTGTAAAATTTAAGATACATTGGGAATTCAGATGCCACAATGGACTTGTAAATATGCTAGTGGCTGTAGTCTTGCGTGTTTGTTTCATCCTGCGAGTAATTGTTATAGTTCAACGCCATTCTGGAAAGCAGGTGGTAAATGTTGCCTTTTGTAATGCAATATTCGTCTGTGTATTTTTATTTTATGTATTTTTAGCATTTTGTCTCAAAATTAGAGAAATAAGAGTTTTTGGCGACTCTTGCGGGGTTACTCCAAGAATTTAACTTCTTTCCAAAAGTTTAAATAGATATGTAATTCACTAGATCCTAAGTGGCCACTGCTATACTTGGACACCCGTAACCAATCTCACATAAGATTAGGATCCTGCCTGAAGTAGGCCATAGATGCGTTGCTATAGTTGAACTCAAGTTGAAACGTCTCGGCGTCGGAGGAAAATGGTACTACCTTCAAATCATTTGTAAAATTTAAGCTGCATTGGGAATTCAGATGCCACAATGGACTTGTAAATATGCTAGTGGCTGTAGTCTTGTGTGTTTGTTTCATCCTGCGAGTAATTGTTATAGTTCAACGCCATTCTGGAAGCAGGTGGTAAATGTTGCCTTTTGTGCACACGGAATATTCTTCTGTGTATTTTTGAGTTCATTGTCTCAAAGATAATGAAACTAAGGCCATAATATGGTGATTCTTGTGATCACTATTCAACTTAATTTTATACTAGATGTAGCAAACGAGCATGCAGTCCACTTGATCGCAAGTGGTAAGGTCTGAATGGGTGTAGCGACAATGCATCAGAACTCCAACAACAAAAGGGCCCTCCCACCTTAACTTAATTTCACTTAATTTACCTACCCAAAATGCAGCATTTCTCTTTAGGGATTAAGGGAAACTATTAATCGACCATATGAGCAGTTTTCATAAAAACATAGTTATTTATTTGGAAATTGTACCACAGAGGGCGCCACTTGGTCGGTAAATAACTGTTCAGCTCGCGTGAGACACTATTTACTTTAACCTTGCACGAATTACTAATTGGTATTCAACACCTTTCCAGAGAAACAAAGTAAGTAAATATTACAAAAAAAAATAATTGAAATGTATAAGGTAATCGCATAATTTAATTTAATAATATCTTCATTTCACAGCACCTTTTGTCAGACACGAATGTAGTCAATATTACTCTAAACTATTAAAAAGTATTAAAACCAAATGGATAATAAATATATGAAATTATAGGTACATGCAAAAATATCCTTTATTACTTAAAAAAATCTGTAATAGTAACACGCAATTTTATTTTTTGAAGATATTCTTCAAGTTTTTCACCGTACTCTATAACAACTATACACGATGCGAGCGATCAATTTTCGGTAACATTTTCTTTACTGATTAAAATAATAGACTAAGCTAAGTAATGTGTACCCACTCAGTACAAACAGTAATGCATACGCGACGCATTAGTGCAACATCGAGTGGAGACAGCGTTGAGATGTTTGACTAAATTAACCGCTCCGCTTGGCGCTACGGGAGTAAAGTACAGTGCATCCTGTCACTACAGCTTGTATTGCAATACTAGTTGATCCCCACGGTTTCACTCGCGTTTAAAAAGTAAAAAAGAATTCTCGCTCTAACGTGAGGAGGGATGCGTGTGGAGCGCGCGCTAATGCTTTTTTAAAAATAAAGTGGCCTATGTTACGCCTTAGAGTCCTTGGACCTTCAGCTATCTTCCAATGAAAGTCCCATCAAAATCTGTCCAGCCGTTTAGAAGACTACTTCAGCCAAACGGACAAAAAAGTAATAATTGCATTTTTGTTATAGGTATCGTGTATACTTTCACTTGCATTGTGTAAAATGCTTTTCTGGACCCCTTACTATGTGTGTGCAAATTTCATAACGATTAGTTGAGTAGTTAAAGCGTGAAGGCGTTACAAACAAACAACCAGATAAACCGACATTCGCATTTATAATAATAAAGGAATCGATCCCGTGTAAGACTTGAAAAACTGTAGACTAAACGCAAACATATGATGCTCTTATTGAATATCATGTTAAACTTTTAAAGAATGATATACCTGTTGTTAAACTCGCAACATCTGTGGAGTTATTAAAAAAGTTTAACTATACGGCAACAGATTGCAGTTTACGCGATGCATGGAATCGTATAATATTTTGCAATACTCAAATAACGGTTGGTTGATCGCATATTGAAGCTCTACGGTCTATAAATAACGTGTACTGGAAGTCATGCTACGTCATAAAATGGTGTAACGCCGCAACCCTTTTTATGTCCCACTGCTGGGCACGGGTCTCCTCCCACAACTGAGGATGCTTGGAGCGTACTCCACGACGCTGCTCCCATGCGTGTTGGTGGAGGGGATACGGGTTAGCGGCCAACCCGTGTCGAATGCTTTCAAACCGCCCATAAGGCCTCCGACAAGGTTTAACGACTGCTATACAATGATAACAACCGGGACCGACAGCTTAACGTGCCCTCCGAAGCACGGAAACCCGCATGAAATTTTGCCACTAGCGGTCTCCCATCCATTTACTGACCGCTCCCGACGTTGCTTAACTTTGTAGATCGGTTAAGATCTACGCAATCCGCAAGGCTATGCGCGCTTAAAATGGTCAAAAATGGTGTTATAATAAAAAATATTTCTAAAACGAGAAAACTAACTACGTAACATAAAGTAAGTTAGTCGCTTAAGACCTTTTCCCGCAGCCTAGCGAGGTAGTCAAGCGGAGCGTGAAATTGAAGAACAACCAGTATTACCTGGCCAATTCCTGGTAAAAAAGCGCTCTGAGCCGCCCCAAAAACATCACAAACCTTTGTTTAGTTATTTTTTTATTTGTTACTATGGAGGTCTAGTATTCCCAATAAAAAATAAAAGCGATTAATAAATCGATTTTGTAACTTTATAATAACCAAATAATAACCAAGTAATAACCAAGTTAATTTCTTTAGTAGTGGACCTAAAACAAAAGTCATACTAGATCCAGATTTGATTTCCTATCTACGATAACATATAGATACGATATCTATGTGTAATTTCTGTACCTGTAATAGGCATGAAATGTGGGGAAACAAACACATACGGGCGTCAAAAGGCCCAGAAACTTATACACATCTTTGAGACAACAGGCTAATCGTTCTTCACCTCGCAAAACAATCTTACGTGTTTCCTTTTTGAGCGTCTTTTGTCGTACTTGAAAAGTCTTTGTCGAACTTGAAAAGTCTTTGTCGTACTTATAAGACTTTTGTCGTACTCAAAGCTTGTCATTAGAGCATGTGTGAGATGCTGATTGGTGACGGAAATTGCTTGAGATTCTTGAACATTGCAAAGGATCTTGGAGTTAGTGTTGTGACAGACTTGGAAAGAAAATACACTTGTGGTTATTCTTGAAGCGCGCATGGCCTTGCAAATTGATCTTAACCGATCTACACAGTAAAGCAACGTCGGGCACGGTCGGTAGATGGGTGACCGATAGTGGCAAAATATTTCATGCACGTTTCCGTGCTTCGGAGGTCACATTAAGCTGTCGTTAACGGTGGTTATCATTGGATAGCAGTCGTTAAATCTTGTCGGAGGCCTTATGGGCGGATTGGAAACATTCGACACGGGTTGGCCACTAACTCATATCCCCTCCACCAACACGCATTGGAGCAGCGTGGTGAAGTACGCTCCAAGCCTCTCCAGTTGTGAGAGACCCGTTCTACATGAAGTTATTTACCGATGTTCATTCCATGTTCTTAGACAGTAGTTAGTATAAGCTGACATTGTATACAAAACATTTCTTTTTAAAAGATGTGTGTGATGGAGTTTCTTGCGCCGCTTCTTCTCCATAACTAAACACCTTCCGAAGTGGTGGTGGTGGTGGTAGAAGAAAAAATATTATTGACGTTCAAAAAGTATTCTGTAAAGAATCTACTTTGAATAAAATATGTTTGATTTTGATTTTGATTTTTGATGTCTATGAGTGGCAATGCTATCAGGTGTCTTGCAAGCGTGTTTGCTACTGAATGTTTATAAAAAATGAAAATACAAAACGAACAGTGTGAACTGGCCCTAACCTGCTACGCGACTCTTGCTTATTTATGAGATGTTAGTTCGTAGAACGTGTCTACGGTAATTATAAATAACGCTTTCTACACACAATCCTACACTAAGACTGTAACTTAGACAAACCACTAGTAAGTAAACATCCAGACCCAGAATAATTAATCAAATCTCAAATTCATCATTTTAATGTCAGCTTTGGCTTCGGAATTTTATTTTCTATAATTCCATGTGTCATTTTTTATTTTTGAACCTACGTAATAATGAGAAAAACGGAATTATTATCGGCGTCTATGGATATCTGCATCACGAGTCGCAAAGCATCGCTAGCTTAGAAGATGATTTCTCTTCCTTTTGAAATCATTGCTCTTTATATATTTCTTGAAGGGCTACGTGTTAGCAAACCGAAAATATCTCAGGAGGAAGATTGCTATTGATCTATACAAATAATTAAAATTGAAGTGTCTGTTTGTGATTTCAAAATAACATTTTTTTACTCAATGGATATGAAAGTATACACGATACCTACTACAAAAATGCATTTTTTTTATCTGGTTGTTTGGCTGATGTAATCTTCTAAACGGTTGGACCGATTTTGACAGGACTTCCACTGTAAGATAGCTGAAGGTGTAAGGCGTAACATAGGCTACTTTTATTTTTTAAAAAGTATTTGCGCGCGCTCGACGCGCATGAAGGCCCCCTCGCGGGAGAGCGGCATTTCAATTATGTTTCAAAATGTATTCCTTTTTACTTTTAAAACGCGGGTAAAACCAAGGGGATCAGCTAGGTTTTGATATAATCCTATAAATGCCACTCTTCTACCTTTCTTATGTTAATTCTTATTTTGTTAATGAAGAAAGATCGTTACGCATGTAAAAGGATAGTTGCTATAATACATATCTGTACCTCTAGTGAGCTGTTCTTTAATATTGAGTAATTCAAGTACCAGTAAGCACTGCCCTTGGATATGAAGTTGGTCTGAAACATTAAACAATACAATACGAGTTAATATCGTAAAGCGGTCGTGGCTAGACTCGCCTCGGGTTTAATGCGGACTCGGGCTCAAATACAGTGTAAAAGAGAATCGAGAGTACCTTTATAATTAACGATGTTTTGTTAGGTTGAAGTCGACGGCGAGGGACGAGTTTGTTACCTATGTTTATCATTATATTTTTTACGTCAAATACTATAGATATTATAAATTTATAGGATTTGCAAGGTACAAAGTCTGTCCGTCTTTGCTTATTACCGGTGGAAATGGCTACCTCAAAGCTATGTATTTTTTCTATGGAGGGATATGAGCCGATCCTCAGCTCATATTATTTTGGTTTTTCATAAAAATAGTAATATAAATTATAAAACTATACTAAAACTAAATTTATTTCGCATTGTACCCAAGACACTAAACTTGTCCTAGTGATATGGGAAGTTATGCCCTAAGTGTAAGAGTGCAAAAAGTTTTTTTTTTTAAATCCCCATTAATAAGTCCCCATGAGGTCGTAGTCGTGTCGTAGGATTTAAATGTCGTACACCCGAACAACTCAGTTAAAGTTACGGCAGACTAATAACAATATAAAGTGTCTTTTATTCGGAAACAAAGACTAATTACACTGAGCAATTTAATCATTGGTTAACTGCGGAAGTATCGCGCTTTGATGGATGCGATAAAAATGTCGTAACGTATTCTAATTTTATGTCGTCTGTGTAAATTTGTACTAATAAAGTGTGTTGTGAAATTGCACGGTACGTAACAATATATTTTATATCATTAAATTATTCTTATACGTCAAAAATATGTGCTGTATTCCTGAATATGTATTTTTTTTAATATAACTGACCTAAAACTGTTAGATATTGGCCTTTTAAAACTCAGTTATAACCAAAATTTATCACTTTACAACTGTTTTAAAGTAAAACTAAGTGTCCATAGGATGGTTACTACATAAGTTAGGCATTTTACCTTAATCTTTTTTATATGATCGAACAAACAGGTATGATGGTATCTAGCAAACAAGCATGATGGTAAGTAGCCACTGCTGTTCTACCACCTTTAAAAAATTACTTCCAACCTCTTAGTATATCTCTCCTTCTTGTGCAGTCAAGTAATACGATCTTTCCCTGTAGTCCCAGGACCAGAATAGGGCTACGGTATCAGTAAAAGGGGGCTTCTGCGGTTGCGGGCGGCTCGAGTGGGAGCTCGAACCGTCCAGCCAGTGACCCCGGGAAGGACGGCGGTATGTGTGGCCGCATACCGCCGTGCACCAGATGGTGCGGCGAGCGTCTATGCTCGCCTCGGGAATGGGCCCGTTGGGGCATGGCGCCGGAGGATTCCAGTGGAAGGGCCCCTTTGGAGTACCTGGAGTCCTCTTATTAAGCGCTGAGGCGGCCACTGGGGGGTTTTAGTGCGGTAAGAATCCCGCATAACCCGGCGTCGCTCCCGAGGCGTCGGGTACCTTTTGAAGGTTTCCCCCTCGTCAACAAAAAAAAAGGTAATACGATCTTAAAAATTGCAGTATAGACATCCAGCAACACCAGACTCATCATCTTTGAAAAAAAGCTCTTATAGCACTATATAACATAGTCCTCTAGGCCTGCCTAAGAAACCAAAGCATCAACTTACACGTGCGCTAAAATTGAACATTTGAGGTACTTACCCACGCAATTGACGTCAGAGTACCGAGTCTCCCACTTGTCAACCACTCAACATGAAGAGGGGTGGACGGAGGAATATTTTCCTTATTTTAATATATTTTCTTGATGAATACCCGCCACAAGAGTCAATTAGCGTGGGATTTCACTACGGTGTGAATTAAGACTGTAGGTACTTAGTACTAGTGTCACATAAAAAACATCTTCGGTCACCTAAAGAATTTCTGTGGCGCGAATAAAAATATACAAGATTTATAATTATAGTTGCATAATTCTATTTGAATTAAAATAACCTGTGGGTACAATTTTTCATGGCGAAGCGCTGCGGAAGTTTTTAAACTGCCGGAAGGCCTCCGACAAGGTTGGAGAAATCTAATTATAACAGGGCTACAGTTGAACTTACTGAAGCCATGGAATTGCTTATGAAATTTACCACTAATAGTCATCGTTCTAAGGACTTAGCTTAGTGAATTTACTTTTTATTTAACTGTCCGGTGTCTTGAAGATAAAGTACGCGAAAATTTTCCAATCGAATGTACTTACCACGGAAAAGAGAAAAAAGGGGAAGTGGCATAGTGGCCGATTAGTATGGAAACCGCTGTCGCCAAACAAACACATAGAAATCAGTATCTAATCGTATTCTTACTACTAAGAATTTTATTAGTTCTCCGTAGTCGACAATGAAGTAGGCACGTTTACGAAGGTTTACAAAAATTTTACAACCCACTAAACAAAATTTCATGCCTCAATAACTGGTAAACACTGTCGTCAAGTATGATAAGCTGATCATACTCTTAGTCGGCTCAATTTGCCCACATGCCACTTCCTGTTGTCTCTTTCCTTCATGGTACCAGCAATACTTAGGTATCACTGGTATCATAAGTTTAGGGTAGTGAAAGGATCTCAAAAATAAAATCAAACATCATAAACATTTAATTCATGTCTACAATCAGTACCTTGTGTAATGTAGGGTTCTTCTTATATGTTCATGGGAATAATAATCATTTTTTTATTGTGAGAGTTGTAGAAACAACTCATGATCATTATCGCAAATAAACAAATATTCAACGTATAGTCTTACAAATGGAGATTGTAAAGCATAAAGTAATTTCTGTACATAGGGGATAATAACTATGCGTACTATTAGAACACCATTAGAAATTACACTTAGCTATTTTCAGAAAATGACAAACACAGAGGTAAATCTTCTAAAATCAGGACTTCTTCAGAATTTATATTTAGTAATATTTAGTAATTAACCATTCTACTTTAAACAACTTACAATAAATCAGACGAGTCAGTAAAATTATAGCTGGCAAGCCGCAAGATGAACATAGTTATCAAATAATTAAATTGCCAACTACTGGCCTTATTAAAATTCACGAGGAATGAACTTAGAATTCGCGGTCTTTTTATGACGGGCAAAGCTACGTAATAAAATTTCACATTTTGCTCTGAAATTCTAATAAGGCTCTTTCTAAACTCTAAGTTTAAGATATTTTTACTGATTTAGCAAATTAACATGCAAGTTAATAATGTATTTGTAAACAAGCACAAATTAAATTCTAGCCTTTGTAAGGTTCGTCGCATACGTTTGGCTACTTCTGAAGATTAAGATGAAACACCTTGTGTATCAGTCTTCTAGCAGCGGTGTTAAGCGATTATGTGTTCTGGTCTTAAGGTTAGGCCAGAAAACTTAGGTGTTAGTATAGTCTGGATTAGTAATAATACAGTGTGGAATAACATATAGGCTTTTTCTCGGAAAAACGGTTCTCTTAGGCTCTCTTAGGCTAGATTTTAGTCCTCTTTGAAAACATGTTATTTCGTTCTTATTGTTGAATGTATAAAATTTCAATTATATATAGGTATATCATGGCATTTTTTTTACTATTGCTAGTGAAACCACGGGCACGTCTAGTAAAAATATGCGATTAATCGATAGTCGTGTACTAAAAAGTCGTCAATGTGTATCAGCCCTAAGCCCAATGTACAGTAAAAGCCAATGCGACAACCTTAACAGTTTTAACCAAGAGCTAATGACGTTGTCACCGGCGGTGGTGGAGATAATTCTGTTTTACGGTGTGACCTACATTTTAGGATTTTCACCATGGAAATATTCTAGCTCAGTTTTATGAAAATATTTTTAAAAACTGTTTTTGCTGTTATTTTTTTATTAATGTCACATTTTATGTACTTATTGATTTTTTGAAATAAATTTATTTTTACTCCAAATTCACTTGTAGATTTAGTAATGACTTTGTACTGATTTAGTGTGAGTAAAGGAAAATTTAGGTAAGTAGAGGAATCATTTTTAATGAAAGTTAACTAACAAATAATCCTGTAAGTCACCTAGTGATAAGTAATCATTGCCGTCTACAATCTGTTGTCAATTAGAAATAGAATTGGAATCTTGACTATAGATAAATAATTTATTGCTATAAAATTTAATCCTTTTCTTGATGGCTAAATGGAGCGAGCCCGCGAATGATTCTTCTTGCCTTATACACCCTGCAGAACAGATTACAGCAGCGCTATTTAAAAGCTCAAAAGGTGTACTTGGTAGCACAACAACAGTAAAACTATGACGTATACTGCAAGTATGTCTTTAGAGACATCTATAAAATTTATGAACAGTTAAATGTTAAATGTTATTTTTTTATATATTTAAGCCTAACGGTAAGGCAGACGGGCTACCTAATGGAAAGTATTCTCCGTCGCTTATGGACATTTGCAACACCAGAGGAGCCGCTAAGACGAGCTCTTTTTGCACCTTTCTTGAAAAGCCCCATGTCACAGCGCATACCTCAGGAATGCCTCAGGAAGAAGTTCATTCCCCATTTTGCACGATCGCGGCAAAAAATAGGTCGAAGGCCGATGGATCTGATGCATGTCTATGGTGGCATAATAATATGTTATTTTTCGTTTATTCCAAATTAAAACAAATTGAAACAGTAATGGATTGGTGATGAAAACGTAGCATGAAATGAAAGCTCATTAAGCCGATTAGTTCGCATTATGAACTTGTTTTACGACCCCAAGTTATAACGGCGATAGTAATACGAGTTAAGTTTTAATTATAGACTTTAGGTATTGGTCATACTATTTGCGAGTGACTTAATAATCCGAACACTACTACATTTTGTCGCATCCTGAGTATGTGAGACTGCTGAGCATGAGTTTTGCTTCATAACTAGGCAAGCCTCAAGACATCAATACTTATACCTACTATGCATAGTACCTATGAGGGGATAGGTCTTGAAGGTGAACACGGGGACCCTAATTCTGCTTTTAAGCCGTAGTTAAGGAACATACATATATCTCCACATCTGCAAATTCTTTCTGCAGGAATAACTTGCAGTCACCTATCCAACTGTGACTGTGTCTACATTTAGACTAAATATGAAATAATGACTAAATGTACACCACGATGTCTGCGTTCCACTGGTTACATGGCGTTGTTAGCATTTAAAATGGATTTTGGAACAGATGACCACTATGCAGCTGTCGGAATTGTCATTATGTATTCGGACAAGGACACCAACACGCATTGGAGCAGCGTGGTGGAGTACGCTCCAAGCCCCTCTCACTTATGGGAGAAGACCCGTGCCCAGCAGTGGTACATAAAAGGGTTGCGGCATTCGGACAAGAAATGATTATGGAAATTACTATTTTATGTGATAAAACCTGTAACAAATCTAGTCAAGAAATTTCTTTGTTTATGCTATTGTATAGGAAAATTCAGTGTTTTTTTTTAAATAACATAGATAATTTTAATTGTTATAGGTAGGCGAAGATATTATTGAATAAGATCTGTAATGTAAGGAATGATTTATAAAATATGTCAGTAAGATGTTAAGAAAGACGCAAGAATATCCACCAAATGGAAATGTCAAAATGATAATATACCTACTTTAACTTAGATCTTTCTCAGAGTAAGATAATCTCAGTAGTTACGAAGTTTTAATTATACTGCTCTAACGTGGTGATTTAATATTTAATGGACTAGTTCGCATATTGAAATTTATATGCTTCCTTTGGCTTTGAGAAAATTTTAAGATATAGAGGTTAGGTATCGAGTTCATAATTTCATAAGAAATAAACATGTTTTTATGTAAAACAGCTATCAGATGAGAGCAAAATTACGGTAAAAGGATTGTCATATGGAAAAATTTAGTTTGTATGTTCTTGAGAAAAAACTCCAATGTAACTTAAGAGACGACACGCGTGGCGGAACGGTTGACATATCAGATTGATGTACAATGGGTCCCGGATTCGATTCCCGGCCAGACAGGTATCTAAATGATGAATTTAGATTTCTGTTCTGGGTCTGGGTGTTAATGTATTCGTGTATGTGTGTGTCCATGGCACCCACGACACTGGAAAAAAATCCTACTGTGAGGCTATGAATGTAGAAAGCAGGTTTTTTTAAGTTAGTGCAGCAATATCCTAAGTGTTTCCGTGGTTTTAAAGATATCTGAACGAACGAATAGGTTAATAGGAACGAAATATTTCAGTCACCCGAACAAGTCGGCTACACTTTACAAACCACAGTTGTACGTAACAAATAATTGTTATCCTGAATCTGGGCTTATGCCGTGAATATTTTAACTGTTCTAATTACATTTTGGCACGGGACTGACACGAAAGTATGGCTCACCTGTTTCCAATATCAGTTATTTAATTGGAGTGTTGCGAAGTTTCAGTGGCTTCCAAACTTTTGTTGTGCAAACTGACATTTTAAAACGTTTCTATTCCAATTATCGTAATTCGAGTTAATTGGTTGAGTTTTGCGGTCTTTGCATGACTTCCCAAAGTTTGTGCTGAACGCTTCTTAAAATTTAACTGTTGCCAAGAGTTGCGAAATGGATCAAACTACGTCAACTTATAAGTATTTTGGAGTACGGTCTGCGCTTTAAAATAATTTCGGTTATATGTTATCGTGTCTTTTTAAGTGTTTTATATACATTGGTTCATTTATATTGTTGTTTTTATATACATTTATAATTGTATTAAATAAGTCTTGTTAATTGAATAAATATTATTATTATTAATATTATAATCGAAAATCAACTTAAAAATAAGGAAAATATGTTATTACAGTGAATTAATATAATATCGAGATTTCTCACACCAAGTAGACCAAATACTTCTTAATTCCCAGTACAATGTGCATTGCAATCGACTTGTTGACTCTATTTTATGAAAAAAATAGATTTATAGATAATCTAGCAAAATAGTAGATCCTCACTATTCCTACAACAAGAGATAAACCTGACATATTAATGGTACAACCCGACGAAGGTAAAATCAAACACAAAGGGCCAACCACAAGTATCTAGATTTAGGCGGAACCTCGTAACCTAGACAAAGTAACGATGGGCTGGCACGCAAAATATTATACCGTGATCATAAAATTTAATTTAGTGAAGGTTGCGAATACCTTCTGTGAGGTATCAGGGAATTTTCATGGAAATTGTAGATGAACAATTATCTAGTTCTGTTAGGCCTTTGAGTGTATTAAATAAATAATGTCGGTGCCCCCGGCGGGTCGGGTAATACCTTTTGGGGAACTACTAAGGAAGACGCTTTCGAGATACGATCGAGAAATTTACACATTTATGGCTAAATAAGTTAGTTAGGACTCTATGTAGTTCGACTCCAGCGGCACCACCGATTATCTATTTCTGCCTTATAACAGCAGTGTTAAGCACTGTTGTATTTTGGTCTGAAGTGTGCGGAGACATACTTATCCGAGGCGTTCCAGCTCAATCCTCAGCGGTAGCAACGCATCTGTGGTCAACCTCAGGTAGGACCTTGATCTTATCTGGAGTTGATTACAGATATCCATGAGCGGCAGTGGCCACTTTCCATTAGGTGGACTGCATGCTCGTTTGTTACTTCGATCATATCATACTTCGATCAATCAAAATCTAAATATCTGAATTTTTTCACGCCTTTGAAACTCTTACGTGAAATGTAAAAATATAAAAATCTTATTTTATAATCAATCCGCATTTACTTTGAAAGATCTTTCTCATATTTATCTTAGAGCATTTATAGCATGATCTTTAGAGTAGGAGGTTGATATTTAAACTTAAAGGGTAATCACAATACGATAAGTTACTCGAAGCCGTATTTAATACGCTAGCTTCTATTAATGTAACATACACGAAACTGGTAATTGAAACAACGAACTTGGTAATTGAAACCTTAAAAATTACAAAAGAAAATTCTGTCCGATTTCAATTCTAACTATTCGAAGTCATGAATATTCCACGTCAAGTATTTTATTTAGAATGCGAAATAAAACGATGTTATCCATTTTTATACCCTTAAATATTTTGCTTATATATTAACCCTTTAACCAACGAAATCTAATTGAAGTACTGTTGTAAGGTAATAGAATTTTAAGGTTATTTTAGGGACTCGATTCAATTTCAGTGAGAACCCGTAGTAATGCCAAAGTTTATTTAGGCCCGATCTAAAGCATTTCTTTGTTCGCCGCTTTACCTCCCTGAATAAAATATTCAACATATCTTCACTTGGCGCTGGTGCAATATTAAGGCCGTTTTGCGCATGTTATTGATAAGGCCGAAATACGAGGGTGTTTATCGGTTACCTACTTTTGACCGGTGGAAAACGGAAAATGTTTTTTATTGTTTGAGTTATTTATACTTGGTTTTGATAGTTTGTTTTTGGGCTTTTTCATATTCGGGTGTTTTTATACGAGTAGATTGTACTATTGTCGTACTTTTAGTTTTTAACCGACTTCAAAAATCGAGGAAATAATGTTATTGCTTTTTATGCCATAATGAGCCATATTGCTCAATTGTTATCAAATACTGTTTTTATATTATTGCATTTTAAAAGGTGAAATACATTTCTTTTTAATTATATCTGAATGTGTTCTATACTAGTATTACCTGTAGTTAAAAGGTCGTCACGTCATTTTAGTACTAAATTGTTCCTGTGTGATAACTGTGACATGAAAAAAATCTTTTAAAGTTCACGTTATAATATTGCAGAATTATTACAATACTTAGTGAGTAACATTAAAAATGAGTATAGAATATATGTATATTTCGTACAAGTACGTCTGTGCGAATTCAACCCATCTATCTTACATTATCTAGTATGTTCGAAACTAAACTTCAGATGTGGCCGAAGTTTAGACAAAAAGGTACCTAAGCCTATTGTTCACAAGTTATCCAACTAAAGAACCATTCGGTATGTAAATACAGACCTCTTTGTGCCCAGTTTTGTTGAGTTGCTCAAAGCATTCTCTTAGTATTCCAGTCTAAATATCCCCTGTGTTGAATACCGAATCGCTTAGGCTTCGGTCGAGTGAACTGATAGAATTACTGTTTTCAGCGAATTATACTAAGATCTACTAATAATTGTATTGTGTAAAGATTAATTGGGTTTTTATTTCTTTGTTCGTCTGTCTTTGACGTTGAAATCTAATTTTTAAAACGATGCTTTTCACACTTATAGGCCCACAGTACAATTTTCTCCTGTGTCGTGGGTGACATGAATACAACGAATACACAAACACCCAGACCCAGAACAGAAATCTAAACTCATCATTCAGATATCTGTTTATCAGAATTTATGTTTTATTTAATTTTATTATCATAAATATTAATATACCTAGGTACTCATATGATTAATATTGTTCATAAACAAGATTTTACAAAACAGCATTAATATTTAAAAAAAAAAAACCAAGAAATTTAGCAGCTTGTGCAATATTTTAAAGAATAAGCGCATAATTCTTAAAATGACTCTAGTCGACAGTATTAAAATGTTCACAACTTTTAATAAAAGGGAGAATGAAAGTCCCATTCAAATAAATAACAGAAAGTACTCCCTTGTTTTTTTTACGGATGAAAATCCTTTAATATGTTGACCACCATAAACTAATTATTAATTTTAATCACCAGATGTCGCGTGCTGACACACATTAAGTAACTCTCCGCTGAAACATGAGGGCCGATAAAATAGCTAAGAAATATTATTAGTGTAATAATGCCCCCTTTAAAGTTACATTAAAAGGTGTATACTACGATAAGGCATTGTTAATGAGGTGCGCTATGATTAATGTGAAATGCCTTCGAGTTGTTTACGAGTTTGAAGCGACGTGAGTTTTTAGAGTAGGGGTTTTAGGCAGGTGAGTGTACAGGTACAGAAATGTTTTGTCCAAGGTACAAACGATTTGGCTATTCTGTTTAATACCTATACAAATTCGAATATAAATAAATTTCATACAATTGGTATGAGGTAATTGAAGTAATGACAAGTTAATCTTGTCTCTGGCAATCGTGGCGCTCCTTCCTATATAATACCGTTTTATCCATTGGTATATATGTATGTATGTTATGTATGTTATGTAAGTAACGTTTTTTTTGGTGTCATATACGTTTTATCACATATTTATAACTAGCTGATCCCCGCGGTTTCACCTGCGTTTGAAAAGTAAATCAATAAATATGTCGCGAGATTGACACGGCGACAAAACAAAACAAACCTATCCCACGGGAACTGCACATTTTTCCGGGATAGAAAGTAGCCTATATGTTATTCTAGACTACAGTCTATGTCTGCGCCAAATTTCATCCAGATCCATTCAACCGTTCTTAAGTTATAGAGTAACAAACATCCATCCATCC
>DWPV01002526.1:0-17042 GCA_018251915.1 Urbanus proteus proteus
GGCCGCCCTAGGCCCGGGCCTACTGTGCCTTAGGGCAAATCCGCCACTGCATCTATACAATCTATATAAATAAATAAAATTGAAATGTTTGTTTGTGTTTTCAAAATAACGTTTTTTTACTTAATGCATATGAAAAAATACACGATACTTATAACGAAAATGCAATTAAATATTTTTTGTCTGTCTGTCTGTTTGCTGATCTAAACTTCTGAACGGCTGGACCGATTTTGACGGGACTTTCACTGGAAGATAGCTGAAGGTCTAAGGCGTAACATAAGCTACTTTTATTTTTAATGCATTAGCGCGCGCTCCACGCGCATACGCGCGCCGTCGTGGGAGAACGGGGTGACATTTATGTTTAAATGTATATTCTTTTTTACTTTGTAACCGCAGTTGAAACCTTGGGGATCAGATAGTGAAGCACATACCTGTATGATCTTCTCCAGATACCAGTCAGTGGGCTGCAGGTTCCTCTTCTCCAGGTCTTTGTTGATGCAGCGCAGCAGCTCGGCGCGGTCCGGCTGCGGGATGTCCACGCCGGGGAACAGGTCCGAGTATATACCCGCGAATAGAGGGACGTCCTAGAAATCAAACTTTTCGATGAAAGATAAAATATATCTATGGTCCAACCTTATATTTTTCACAGACTTCAATAAAAGGGTGAGGTTTAGAGTTTGTTTAATTTAATAAAAAATCTGAGTAATAATTAATACTCTCATTATTTTACAATATTGTAATTTGCATAGTGGATATCATTTTTTACATTATATTTCTGAGACATTAATTACTTTCATAATTTTTCAGCTAATGATCACATCAAATACAGGTGTTGGCTGTTGGAAATATGCCTCGCCTCCTTAAAAAATCTTATAGTATACCCTAAACCTATATATATAACAAGATCGACACGAAGACGATATCCCCACCTGCGACAAGAACTTGGGCATGTTGACGTCGATGATGGCCCGCAACACCAGCTGCGCCTCGTCCTTCTCCGGGTAGTTCTTCTTCAGCGCGCCCGACGCCAGCAGCACCGACTTCACCGCGCGCATGCCGTAGTCGTAGTGGTTCTGAGAGGACAGCTGCTCCGAGCACAGCTTGTACGCTTGCACTATCTTGCGCGCTAGACTGGATGGGAAGAAAGGAAAGAGATAAAAGAAATAATAGAAGAGAGGAAAGGTAGACAGAAAACTCAAAATCAAAAAATTTTATTCCAAGTAGATTCTTTACAAGAATGCTTTTTGAACGTTAATTTTTTTTCTCTATCACCACTTCGGAATGTATTTAGTTATGACTCCAATGACACACATCTCTAAAAAAATGTATATGTTACAATATTTAATTTACGCTAGTAAGGCATGTGGAGCTGGAGGCGCCTCAGATCTCAACGCAAACAAAATGAGAAAGAGAAGCAACACTACATTGATAAAGTTATCACAAAAAAAAACAAAGAATGTATATTTTTGCTTAACTTGTCTTTTTATACGTCGTTGCTTCTTTCCCCTTCTTCTGGCTCCCTCTCACAGAATTGTTAACTGAACACATTTGAAGTATGAATAATATAATTATATATTTCACGGACACTTTTGTGTTTCTTTATCTAGATTTTTTGTTTATAAAATATAATTGCTCTTTCTTCTTTTCCTTTTCTCAGTTTTATTAAATAGAAAAATTCGAATAGCTAAATAGAGCAAATAGAAATATCCAAAAATAAAAACGACATAAATATTAAAGAAAGAAAACACAAGAAACCACACTCAGAATATATTATACTCACGGTCCGGCGTTGACGAACCCGTTGGAGTAGAGCGTGATCTCGCCGATCATGGCGTAGTCGGGCACCATCATGGCCACCGTGCGGAACAGCACCTTCAGGTTGTCCGGCAGCTCCGTGCGGCCCGCGTACCTGGGGAGGATGATTTATAAATAATATTGAGCAGTTCATTAAAAAATTAAATCATTTCTCCGGCGTACCGACTGGAGTCACAAAATAATATTATTATTTAATCACTAATAAAAAAAATGTAAGTCTGTCTGCCTGTTTGTTTTGGGTAGTCTACGGAATGGCTAGACCAATTTCAAGGGGACCTTCACTAGCAGATAGCTGATTTTATAAGTATAAAGTGTCACATATATTTAAAGGTATGTCATGTGACATTCTTTAATCGTAGGGCACAACAAGCATGAGGTAAATTCAAGAGCAGACATTACCTCAAATATAAGACTTCCATTACGATTATTAAATACTGTGATATATTATAATAATACTACTATATAATAATACTATAATGCTTAATTAAACGATTAAAGAATAAAGTCAAATCCAGCCAAGAGCGTTATATAGTGAACATGCAACGTTACCCAGGGTTCATGGTGATGAACACGGAGCAGGTGGGGTTGAGGCTGATCTCGGTGCCCTCGAAGATGAACCGCTTCTCGCGGCGCAGGATGGCCAGCTGGATGGACAGGATCTGCTGCGCCACCACCGACAGCACCTCCAGCTCGATGCGGTTGAACTCGTCGAAGCACGCCCACGCGCCGGACTGCGCCAGACCCTGGGTGTGATACCGAGGAATACCGATTAAATGTAAGTATTGGCGGATCTAGACTAGGGACAGGGGAGGAGTCCAAGGGGCTTAAGCCCCTATATCTTGCCCCATTCCCAAAAAAAAAACTTGCATATTATTCTCCTTATAGAAAATTATTTTTTGTTTCCAACTTAATATTTGATTCGTGAATTTTGTTAAAGAGGAGGAGGAGGGGATTTCTTTCACCACTTTATGTAACGATATCTAGAGATCATCAAAAAGATAGCTAAATAGATTCTAAATCAGATAATATTTAGTTTCGTTTTAATTTTTCTGATAAGTAATACAAAGGGAATTTCTGAATGAAACAAAAATTACGAGCGCAGATTCAACACAGAATAATAAACTTATCTTCGATGAGAATAAATGCCTATATAGCCTCTTAAAACCAATCTATGTGACGAGTTTATTCTACAGCCTGATATTACCTTGAAGAACTTCCCGAGCGCCTTATAGTCGAGTCCATCGGAGCAGTTGAAGACGACGCACTTCTTGGCGACGGCCTTGGCCAGGTCCTTGGTGGTCTCCGTCTTGCCCGTGCCCGCCGGGCCCTCGGGCGCGCCGCCCAGGTTCAGCTTCAACGCGCTCATTAACGTTCTTGACAAACAGACCAACATCATTGAGGACTTAATATATAAATATCTTCACAAAACAAATTGATATAGGTGTCATTAATTTGAACGTCGTAGAAACTTTTCTGATTCGACTGTGTTTACGTTATCGCCACATTTATTCGCATTATTCGCTTGAGAACGCAGTGTAAACGACAGTTGTGTTCTATTTCGAAGGGTGTGGTGGTGTTGGAAGTCGCTAGGGGTAGCAACGCATTTAATCTTCTGTAGTATTGTCATGTTATTTCGACTTGGTGGAATTGGCCACTCCTTCGCTCCTACATCTATATTTAAAGAAAATACTTCCAAGCGTATAGCTACGCCTAAATCTCCAAAGCGCAATAGAAGTTTCACTTGCCCTCCATCTCCTCGAGGGTCGAGTGTCCTGACAGTCACAACGTGGACGAGGCCACAGATACCTGTAGCAGCGGTCAGTGAGCGGCGTGGCCACCAGGCGGCCAGTGTTCCCCAGGTACTCGAAGCCGTACTCCACGTCGGTGGTGATCATGGAGCAGACGATGCGGTCGCCGCGCCAGTAGTACCGCAGCTGCGAGATCCAGTTGAAGTCCGTGATCTCGCGCACGCACTTGCCCTCCATCTCCTCGAGGATCGACCGCCCTGAGGATTGGGACCATTTTATTTGTGCGTGTGTGTATATTGTACATGCGTGTATGTATATTAATGTGGTGCAATTATTGCGATATTTTAACTTTTAAAAATGTGAGTAAGAATGAAAGAATGTTAGAATTTTCATAGAATTGGTCTTTATGTCTTTATGTTGGTGTTGGTGGTATTATGGTAACCGAAACAGAACAATAAGTAAAATAAGAATGAAATTTCATATTTTTAGTCAGAGATAGTTCCATTATTAATTAACGCAAAATAATTCCCAGCTCGCTCTAAGTGGTTATAAGAAATAAACAATTATTTCAAGCACTAAAATTCAGAAGATTGATGAACGAAAGACTGATTCAGTCATTCAGTGATGCCCGAGCATACCGTGCACGTCGAGCACGATGAGCGCCTCCACCGTGATGCGGTTGCCGGGCTCCAGGTCGCCCTGCACCAGGTACACCAGCCCCGTGATCTGCGCCGTGCTGCGCTCGATCAGCTCCGGCAGACTCGTCGTTTGGATCGCTTCAATTGCCTGCCACAAAAAAATAAGGCATTATTTTGCCTAATAACAGCTGTGTTAGTGTTGCTGTGTTCTGGTTAGGTGTGGTAAGGAAGAATAATAATAGTAATAATAACGCTTCACACTCATATCCCCACAATAGGATTTCCTGTGTCGTGGGTGCCATGGACAACATGCAAGACAAGGACACACACCTAGACCAAGAACGGAAATTTAAACTCATCATTCAAATTTCCACCTCGCTGGGAACCGAACCCAGAACCCACGTATTAGCGGCTCGGCGTGTTAACCATTGCGCCATACGGGTCGTCAAACCACTTAACCGAGGCGTTCAAGCTTACTCCTCAACGGCATCAATTCCTCATCCTCCTTGTCGCATCCCCCTCACCTCCGTGGTGTACTGCACGCAGGAGCCGGCCTGCACGATCTGCCCCGGCCACACCAGCACCCAGTCCTCGCGCTTGGTCAGCGGGTAGGCCGTCACCGCCTCGGAGGCCACGTCGCGCAGGCTCACCATCATCTGGTGCTCCAGCTGTTGCAACCAGCGCTCCACCATGCCCTGGGGACCACAGAATATATTATTTGCTAGTATGTTGAAATACGAGTACATCAGACATGAAGTCCCGTGGTGGATATAGGCCTCCCCTGATGGAGGGTTTTTTCAGTAGTCTGTTGCACTTAACATACATATTGTAGGTGTTGATATAAATTAACATCTATATAAACGACTGATACATCTTTATAACGAAACCCCTACGAGTGTGAAGCGTTATTTATTTATTTATTGTATAATATACATATTGTCAGAGGAGGTTTATAACAAGAACTGGCTGCATAGAAACTCCGAGAACGATTTGGTCTTGTAAAAGGAATAGAATGTCAATCGATTATAATTTTCGCATCATGTCGAACCGTTGTCTGCCTATTTAATTTTTATTAATTTGAATTGTTATTGAGTTGAATTATTTTGTGGTTTATTGATCTTTAGTAAAGGTTTCAGTTTGTACGATTTAGTTTTAATGCCCTAATATCCTGACAAATATATAAAAATATATATATTATGAACTTTCCGTATCTCACCTTAGCATCAGCGGGTTGTATACTAGACGATAACTTCACGACCTCCCCCTCAGCGGAGGCCATGCCGACGATCTCCTTGGCGGCGTTGAACTCCAGCGTGTAGATGCCCTCGAAGCACTTCTTCAGGTGCGGCTGCACGCGCATCGGGTCCTTCGTCTCCGAGAGGATCTCCAGCAACTCGTCGTTCGACAGGAAGAAGAATCTGCAGTAATTAAAAGTCATAGAATATAATTTCTATTTACAGAGTTAATCATTAATCATTTTTAAATGTTGCAGAAAAAATTTTTAGGAAAGAGAGTACGAAATATTATATTTTTATTTTATGAAATCTTTGTGATACATTCAAGATATATCCTTTAGGATTTAATTTTATACACAAACGTGTGATAAATGTACATAGATTAGACTCATAATTTTAATTTCTGAATTCTCGCTGTTCGCTGCTCGCGAGGGGGCTGCATGCGCGTGGAGCGCGTACTAAAACTTTATTCAAAAATTAGCCTTTAGCTATCTTCTAGTGAAAGTCCCGTCAAAATCGGCCCAGCCGTTTAGAAGATTACTTCAGCCGAACAGATAGACAAAAAAATTGTTATAGGTATCGTGTATATTTGTATATGCATTGAGTAATAGTTATTATTTTGAAATCACAAAAATACACTTCTGTTTATTTATTTGTACAGATCTGTTAGTATTTCATCGTCGCTATTACCTTCCAATCGGACCAATAAGTACATCTGTACTAATCAACTTATCCATAAAGCAATTCACGCACCTGGGGAAGAACAGCCGCTTCTTCTCCAAGTAATCGTTCAGTCCCCTCTGTATATCGTCGAGCAGCGCGTTGTTGTACTTGAGCTTCTTGAGGAGCGCGGGGAAGTCGGTGGCGGTGAGCACCATGGGGTCCTTCTGCGTGGCCGCCATGATGGTGCGCCACTCCTTGTCCACGTCGCGGAAGTTGCGCGCCTCCGTCGGCATCTGCCGCATGATGTCCTCCGACGAGAAGATCGGCTCCAGGTACATCCATGTGGCTTGGCACTGAAAGATTGGTATTCAAAAAAATTGGAATTTTGATTTAAATTTATTATTAGCTATTATTATAGTATTATTTGCTAACTTTGAGAATATTTTGTTACAATGCTGCAATACGTTTTCATAGAGACACAATTGAATTTCCAAAAGACGCCGACAAGAAAAAAAAAAACGAATACTTGTAATATTTCGTTCTTTTAACTGAACGTTTTGTAAATTAAATAATTACTTATTTAAGTGTTTATGATTATTGTTAGACCTTTTTTTTAATTGAACGTTTTGTAAATAATTACTTATTTAAGTGTGTTTGATTGTTGGTAAACAGTAGCTAATTCTAAAAGCATTGGAATAACATCAGAAGATATACCATTACTCTGCTAAAACATTCAACAAAATTACTTCACAAGAGTTACAACATCTACAATCATAAACAAAACAAAACTAATTTTAACATTTGTTTTTCAATAATGACCTGTAGCCACTGGTCCAGTATGTCCTGCATGCTGATGAGCTTCTCCTCCCAGGCGACCATGTCCGCCTCGAAGGCCTTCACGTAGGGCGAGCCGCGCATCGTCTGCGACTTCAGGATGTGGTCGTCCAGCTGCTGCTGCACGTCGTCCAGCCCCGTCAGGATGCCCACGCCCGTGTCCCTGGGGTGGTGGGGGGAATGTTCGTGAAGTGGCTGGGTTAAAGTGTAATGATACGAGAGGGACGATTTTATGTTTTAACGTATATTTAAGTCTTGTGACGTAATGTTATAATCCACATTCCAATAACAACGATTCACATTTTATACCAGAATATTGCTGGAATCTATTAATTAATTACAGTAAAATCAGATGGTGTATAAATAATTTGAGGAGGTTCATTGCATAGAAATCTAAGATAATGCATTTATCTAAGAGATAGGTTGATAACAATTGAATAAATTGCGTTGTTGACCTTACCTTTACTTGCTACCCCATAGTATATATCTAGATATACATTAGATTGACATAAAACATATAGATTAGATAGAAATACTTTTTATTAATTACCGATTACAATTGTTTAAGTAATAAGGATTAAATAATACCTTAAAATGCGGTAAATTATGTCAGTTTGCAATAAATCCAAAATCAAAATACGCATTTCTGATTCAAATAGTCCGCCCAACATTCAGGTTTAGTCTTATCACTATGACAAACCAACTTCACCAACCTGTACGGCATGACTTCAAACTTGACGCCGACCCACTCGTCCTTCATCTTGAGCAGCGCCTTCTCGAGCGCGTACTCCTTGGACGCGAACTGCTCGATCTCCTCGAGCTGGGCGGCGTGGACGTGCACGCCCTGCTCCACCATGTCCGCCAGCGTGGCCTCGGGACCGTGCACCACCTCCGCGCCAACTAGCTCGCTGATGCGGGCCCAGTGGCGGTCGCGCATGCCCTGGATGTGGGGATAGGTGGCGGATGAGAGGATTCACTTGATTATCATTAAAATGCTATACTAGCGACACCTGTTTGTAATCCAGATACCAAATAACTTATTTTTTTTTTGTTATTGATTTCTCATATTTTGAGATTCTCAGTCTCGGTATATGATAGAAATAAAATATGATATAACTCAAAGTTGGTTTCAAAGTTTATTTTCCTGACTGAGCTCAAAAACTACAATTTATCGGTAGATTTCACAAGTAAACTATCAGATCAATATTATTGTTTTTTAAACTTTTGACATAATATTAAATTTCGAGGTCAAATTCTAGAATACTCAACAAATTGTATAAATCAGATTTAAATGGATAGATAAACACTGAACCGTTATCGTATTACAAGGAGCAGTTTAAAAGATCTGGAGATAATGTCAGTATAAGCACACATAGAAGAAAAGCGATACCATAGAATAACATCGACCTACACAAGCACACAGACACAGAAATGATCACCCGCGTGGAGGAACGGTTACCGTATCGGACTGACGCGCAATTCGTTACGGGATTGATTCCCGGGCAGACAGACATCTAAATGATGAATGTAAGTTTTTGTTCTGGGTCTGGGTGTTTGTGTGTTCGTGTATGTGTGTGTCCATGGCTCTCACGACACAGGAGAAAATCCTACTGTGGGGCTATGAGAATAAAAAGCGTTTTTTTTTAAACACAACAAACAAGTCACCTTGTTACATATCGCGCAGAGCACCGGCAGCAGCACCTTGAACTTCTCGACCTTGTTGCGGACCATGTCGGCGATGCGCTTGGCGCCGGGGAACTCGAACAGCTGCTTGCCCAGCTTGTACAGCAGCTTCCACCACGCCTCCACGTCCTCCGCGATCTGCTCCGCGTCCAGCCCCAGGAACGGCCCGTGGTACCTGCGGCACACAGGATACATGTGCTAAGTTATGGAATACAGGTACTCACTCGATCACAAGTAACGTAAAAATACATGTTGAGTTATTATTTACTAAATAGCTGAACCCCCTCGGGGTTTCACCCGTATTTAAAAAGTAAAAAAGGATACATATTTACACAAAAATGTCATCCTGCTCTCCGCGCGCGCTAATGGATTTTTCAAAAATTAAAGTAGCCTATGTTACGCCTTAGACCTTCAGCTATATGCCAATGAGAGTCCCGTCAAAATCGGTTAAGCCGTTTATTAGATTACCTCAGCAAAACAGACTGACAGACAAAAAAAATGCAATCGTTATGGGTATCGTATATACTTTTATAACACAAACAGACACGTCAATTTTATTTATTTATATAGATGAACCAAATTTCAGTAGTGCGTCTATCAGCGACTTGACAGAAAGTAGTATGAAACCTAAAAATAACACAAGAATAAAAATAAACAATGATACAAGTGCACCATCATCAAGTGCCCTAAATTGGAGATAAATTTACGTAAAACTCACGCGAAACTGCGTTAATGTACTACACGGTCTCCCTGACCAAAAGTCAATACTACTAATTTCACTTGCTCGAATATTTAACCAGGGACGCTACTAAATAAATCTTATGGTATTATACACAATAGTCTTATGAAGAAAGTTCAGAACCATTAAATTATGAACAATTCATTAAACAGAGCAGAGCAACAAACTTGAGCAGTGTATTGTGGTGTATTCAACAAGTCCATAAATATTATGGATATGTTGCCAATCAACTACAAACCACTTCTCATAGCCGTCGTAGAAGTCGAAGGCGGTGTGCCACAGCTTGTGGAAGGGGTCGATGCCGGCCAGCATGGTCTGCAGGCTGAAGTACACCGACACCTCCTGGTCCAGCAGCGTCTCCTCGTTGATGATGTCCTCGGCTTCGCGCTTGTCGTCCTTTGATAAAATATTGGGTGTTTTAAAAAAAAATAAACCAATAATATAATTTTGTTGGCGCATGAATTCACGAATCATTCACTCTCTGAGCGAAATGGTATGAACGTTTAGTTCAGTAATTCTTTATTGCATTAAACGGGTACAGATAAGTATAGTTGTTTTACAATATTTTCTGTTTATTCTCTATGGACGTACAAATAAAGAGTTTGTTTGCTATCAAAACTCATCCATTATTCAATAAGCTATGTCCCATTGAATTTCGTCTACTTACATTTAGATTGTTAAATATGTCGTCCACTTTCCCGACGACCTCCCTCAGCAGATCCAAGTTGAGCAGCGGAGGATCGAACCGGCGGAACAGTTCCAGATCCTTCTCGTGGCGCTTCAGCTTCTCCTCGAAGATGGCCTTGCGGCTGCGCAGCTTGTCCTCGGCCATGGTCTTCTTGGTGTACAGCGTCTTCAGCGTCAGGTCGATTGTCTCCTCCATGTCCAGCGGCCACAGGAACACGCGCGTGTTCAGGTTCACGTCCTCGACTGGGAACGATGAGTCAGCTCAAAGATTTAATAGTATGTCTCGATCGTGCGAACATATATTGAATTGTTTAAGTTAATACCTTTTTAATAGAGTAATTTTAAAGATCATGTTCCCTTGTTAGTAAGATTTGGTCATCAGATTAAATTCCGTTTGGGGTTTAGTTGAATGCATTCCTTAACTTAACGGCGAGCCGGCGGTATGTGCGACGCGACTCATATTACACGCGCAATTTCTCTTACATAACAGTTCGTTCTACAAAAGTTTATCGGCTCCTTTATAAGTGTAAAGTCTATACAAATAAATAAAATTGAAGTGTCTGTTTATGATTTCATAATAACATTTTTTTACTCAAGGCATCTAGAAATATACACGATACCTATAAAGAAATAGCAATTATTTTTTGTCTGTCCGTCTGTCTGTCTGTTTGTTTGGCTGAGCTAATCTTCTAAACGGCTGAGCCGATTTTGACGGGACTTTCACTGGCATATAGCTGAAGGGCTAAAGCGTAATATAGGTTACTTTGATTTTCCAAAAAAAAACATAAAACATATTTTTTTAACGCGGATGAAACCGCGGGGATCAGCTAGTACCAAATAATGGATATGTACGTGGAATCACCATTATTGTTTAACGTAGAAGCGAGATGGACGAACGGTAACGAAATGACTGAACGGAACGGAGAGAAAAAAAAACATAACGTCGTCTCACAGTGCAGATGCGCGTGGTCCATGAGGAAGAGCACGTGTTCGGCGGTGGTGCGCGCCCTCTCGCGCAGGTCGAACATGGCGCAGTCGCGGCAGTCCTGGATGTAGCCCAGCAGCTCCACCAGCTGCGCCGTGCTCTCGGGGCTCTCCGACGCGCGCGCCGCCATCTCCTCGTACACGTTGCAGATGCTGCGGGCAGGGTCACGTACACGATCAGGATTGTGATCGGAATCGGAATGAAAATCGTAGGTACGTATCGTAATCGTATCGTAAAATGATACATGATAAAAATAGTAATTGTATGAAAACAAACATCGAAATCGGAATCGTAATCAGAATCAAAATCAGAATAGTAATCAAAATCAGAATCTAAATCAAAATCGGAATCTGAATCTGGGATCAGAATTGAAATCAGAATCGGAATCAGTATCGAAATCAAATTTGTGATTATAATTGAAATCAAAAGCGTAAACGAATTTAGAATCGGAGTCGGATTCAGAATCGTAACCAAAATCGAGTCGTTGAAATCGGAATCTGAAACAGAATCGAATAATAACCGAAATCAGAATAGAAATCGAAATCAATTATTATTAACAACTGCGAAAACAAATTATTATTTTTTTAGATTTAAGAGGATCAACGAAGATGAGAAATGTTCACAAGTAAAAATACTCCATGTGTACTCACGATCTATTCCACTTCCTGTTCTTCTCAATGAAGTGGTCCACAATGTACTGCCTAAGGCCGTTGACGATGTCCCACATGGCGTCGTTTATGGGACCGCAGTCTAACATCACCATGTTCAAGGGGATGTCCCGTCTTAGAAACAGAATCTCGTCACGCTGTTCTTCGTACATGTGGATACGAGCTGAGAAATCCTGGAAATAAAATAATCTAATCTGAAGCTATTTTACAAAGAAATAATTAGCAGTCTTAAAAACGAAACCTGTGTTAAAACTCTTTCCAAGTTTCCAAGTTGGACCATGAGATTTTTTTTTAAGAAAATTAAGGATTTTTTATAACTTTGAAGTAGCGAGCTTGCATGCATTTTTAAGTTCTACCACGGTTAAAACCTGAAATGTACAGCATGGATAACTTGATTTTGGAATACACCTTTTTTAATTATGTTTTTTTCTTTTATATGTTATGGACTAAGTGATTAATTGGTTCGGTCAATGTGATTATTTCTATAGTTGTTATCATGTAGCCCTCTCGTATTGGACATTATTCAAAATGCCCGGGCATTATAAAAAATGCCCGCATTTATCTCTTGGCCCATTACATATACCCAATTCAATCACTAACATGTTAAACGACCTTTTGTAAACAATTCACTAGATTGAAAATTTGTTTAACAGTACCAAATCACTTACAACTCAAGACATTAAAATACTTGAGCTGCCAAAACCGACCTTCAAATACGGCGCGGGATCCATCCCAAAGAACTTGAGCAGGTCCTGGTGCGCGCTGCCGTCCAGGATGTAGAAGAACTCCTCGTAGCGGTTGATGAAGCTGAGCGGCCCCGGCCGGTTGGCCTGGAAGTGCTTGATGCTCTTGCCCACGATGTCCATCATGTACATCTCGTCGGGGTACACCGCTGTCAGGTATGGCTGGGGGCGGTTCACGCCTGGAAAATTACAGTAGATGGCCACTTTCTTCTATTAGTATATGATTAGTTAGTAGATGAATGAATTGAAGATTGAAGATTGATTTCTATGGATTAGCGGCGCGTTCGCGGCAAATTCATCTTTAATGAAGCGCTCCTTGCTCAAAGCTGAAGAAAATTTTTTTAATAAAGAAAACAACCGTTTATCATTGTCCAGTCATAACTGTTATCATTCGGGTAATAGAAAATTTAAGTGCGATTTAAAAACATTAGATTTTTTTGAATATGGACTAATTCCATGATGAATCGGATATTAAATTACGTAAAATTACAAATAAAATTCAAAACAAACTCAGATTGTTTGTTTGTCATTAAACGTTTCTTCTCCCACCACAACACGAAGAAGTATGAACGAAAAACTCATTCAACATCCAAGGCCATTGCCCCATCACGCGACCAGCTCACCAGGATACATGATAGTGTCGACACTCGGCAGCTGGTAGTTGACGTTGATGATGGCGTGGAACCACTTGACGATGAGCACGCGCATCTGCTCGAGCGAGGGCTCGAAGGTGATGTTGGTGGTGCCGGGGTGCGCCACCACCTTGATCCGCAGCAGCGGCCGCTTGATGAACGTGTAGTCGCGGTACTCCGAGCCGTAGTTGTTGCCGTCCTGGGGGCAAACATTTGTATATATCAATAACTAGTATTTACCCGCAGCTACGCTCACGCTCATGTGTACATTCGCACAAAGAGGCCGTAGGTATCAAAGTAAGTTGTAGGTATAAAAGTAACTTTTCTATCACTCGGGAGTAGTCTCATTTTTGGGGATAAAAGGTACTCTATAGCCTTTTCCAGACCCCTGGCAATATGTGTACAAAATTTCATAACGATCGGTTTAGTCATTAACGCGTGAAGGAGTTACAAACACAAGAAAACAAATAAACGGACATTCGCATTTATAATAATTAGAAAATTAGGATAGGATTAGTCCTACACAAAAATCTTTACATCGGTTTTTTTTATAATGAACACAACGAAAAGGAAGACGGGCGTCCTGATAGAAATTATCACCGTCGCCTATGGACATTTACAACACCAGATGAGTGGTCAATGATTCGCCGGCTTTGTAGCGTTTATTTGCACTTTTTTTAGAACTCCATGTCATAGCACTTCGAGAATACCTCGCTTATCGCTTTACTTTCTCAATAAAACAAACTCCTTATTTTAGTCGCTCGTAAACCGGGATGTGATCGGAGAGTATTTAAATACGCCGCTTTAGAAGTTTATCCGTGTTATATGCAGGTTTAGAACTTTATCCGGGCGCTTGTAATGTTACATTATTTTAATTTTAGTTCTATCTTTGTTTTAAGTTGCTTTTCTTTTGTATACTTTCTTTGTTTTTTTACTGAGTGAGCAGTAATGTAGAAATATATACTTATTTTGAAAAATATATGCATATCTTTTTAGAAGACCTATGCCATGACATGAATTGATATTTTTCGCAATATATACGTAATTGCTAGGTTACAATAATTACTAATTAGATATTTGAAACAACCAAAATATGTACCGTACAATTGTACAATGCGAAGTTTTAACGCATGTCGTTAATAGAATTAACATAACAATTCAATAAATTAATTAATTAATATTAAAAACAGATAGGTTAAAACATTTATACCCGTTTTGAATTTCAATTACCGGAAATCCAGCAATTGTAATTAAAAGGTTGATTTGTTTACGTGACGAAAATTCACACTACATTTTGAACATGAGAACAATATATGAATACACAAAAGAATGTGTGTATTAATTGGTATATCGTTATGGATATTGCTTAATATGTATGTATATTCTATTATTTTCAAAAATCAATTGAGGAAATTATTAAAAATCGATGTACACAGAAATATTAAAAAAATAGAATTTCATATACCGGGCGTTGCACGTGTAAAAAATGCGAGTGCACGTTTAAAAAATCGACGATTATACATGGTGTTATGTAACGTTATGTAACGAAAAGGGGGCGAATCAGATATATTTGAAGAGGGAGTTCAGTATGCGTTTCTCGCCTAAATATTTGTAAAACTTGAAACAAAAAATAATAATTGAAAATTAAAATAAATTGATGAACAGTGAGCAATAAAAAAAACAAGCTCGCTAACGCGGTGGCCTTCTCACGAATATTATTTTCTTGTAACTTATCTCTATGTTTCATGTCAATGACTCTCTTTAATTAACTTCCTTTAAATTTCAATTTTTATGTATTTTGTTAACCGGGAATCGCGAATTATCATGAGTTTCTTATTAACATTTTTCATGTATTCGTTTAATCTAACACCCTGTATATAAATGTACTACCGATACTAGTCAGAGCCTTAAGCAACGGGTCATTAGACGGACATCCGGGCCCGGATATTGCTGTCTCGGTCGTTACTCGCTAAGTAACGGTTAACCGGGGAGAACCTTAAATTATTTATGGTACGATAAAAACGGTTTTATCTGGGTTTTAAGGTATTGGTACTTGTAATTTTATTGGTTTTTAGTTTTGTGATGTTTTTGAGTAAGATATACTACAAATCTAATCTAATAAGTGCGTATTTGTAGACATCTCAAAAGTAGAATTAGGTGAAATCCATATTAACTTTGAAGGTAGAATCCTAGTGGTTAGACTCCGGCGGCACCACTGTCACACCTATTCCTATCTAATAAAGGCAGTGTAAAGCACTGCTGTGCTTAACACTGCCGTTATTAGGCGGCTTGAAGCTGGTTATGCTGCGGCTTGAAGGGTGTGGTAAGGGAGACATACTTATTCGAGGCGTTCTAACTTAGTCCTTAGGTGTAGCAACGCATTTGTGACCAAGCTCAGGTAAGACTGATCTTATCTAGGGTTGATTACAAATGTCCATGGGTGGCTGTGGCCATTTAACATCAGCTGAACAGCATGCTCGTTTGCTACTCCTTAACTATAAAAAGTTAAGTATCTATGATGTAAGGTTCATTTGATAGGGTTCACAGCTGCCTATGGACTGTCTCGGTGGTTGTTGACATATTATCTCAACTGGCAAAACTACGAAGGCGGTGTTAACAGCATGGCTATTTTCTGAAATTTTAGAAATTGGCGTTTAAACTTTGTTCCACTGAGGGCCCCAGGGTAGCAACTCATCCGTGGCATACCTCCGGTGTTGGGCGCGATTCATCTATACAAATAAATAAAGTTGAAGTGTCCGTTTGTGATTTCAAAATAACAATGTTTTACTTAATGCATATGAAAGTATATACGAAACCCATAACGAAAATGATATTAAAAAAATTGTCTATCTGTCTGTCTGTTTGGCTGAGCTAATCTTTTAACCAGCTGGATCGATTTTGACGGGACTTTCACTGGAAGATAGGTGAAGGTCTAAGGCGTAACATAAGCTACTTTAATTTTTTTTTAATCATTTGCGCGCGCTGCTCGCGCATGCGCGCGCCGTCGTGGGAGAGCGGGATGACATTTATGTTTAAATATGTATTCTTTTTTGCTTTTTAAACGCGGGTGAAACCGCGGGAGTCATCTAGTATAAAATATACATGAGCGGCTGTTGTCACATACAGACTACATACCCATTACTTACTTCTATCAGCTACATGTTAAAAAGCGCGTATGTCAAGAAATTTGTTTCGTTGCGAGCACATTTAAAAAATTTAATAGAAATGTATGAATATGTTTATAATTCATACCCGTTTTTAATGACCGTACCGTTTAGGATCTTGTTGTACCACCAGCGTGTAACGAGCGAGTACCTCGTACTTCTACAAAGATTTAAAGATTAAAGACTTAAAGATTTTGTCACTGACTGTACGAGCAAGAAATTAACATATTTTTCATATAAGTTTGAAGTAACCAACAAGTACATTCCGACTTTATGGTCTCATAGTCATCTATAAGCAATTGCTCTATGGATATGACCTTGGGATATTATGGATATGAAATTTTGGATTTGGATACGGATATGTGAAAAAAAATCCATTTTCGAATTCGGTTATGGTTTTGCCAAGTAAAGTTAGTTTCTAGAATTTGAACCTTATAAGCAACACTATCACTAGGTGGCGCAATAATACAGGGTGTGATTTTTTTTCAAAATGAACTCGTTCAATTCCCAGCTGGGAAAATAATTTTTTTAAACAAAATATGCAGTTTTAGTATTTATCAAAATCGGTCCCGTAAGTCCTTTCAGCATTTTTCGCTAATCCTTATAACTTCGGATATCCCCATTCACGCACACTTGAAAAATTCACCCTGTATAAGTCAATTTCAAATTGGAATCCACTGAATTACAACAACTTTATATATCGCTCATCCAATGGAAGAATGACGTTATCACGGTTTAGTTATTTTTCAGGAGAACGTTTTAAAAGTTTGACATTGACAAGTAATGTTTCGTAAAACACGTCAATTCCTTA
>DWPV01002527.1:0-17040 GCA_018251915.1 Urbanus proteus proteus
TTAGTGAAACGTTCCTCGTTTACGTTTGGGCCCATACTACATGCAGCGCTCCAAGCGGACCGTTTAGGTACTAAAATTTTACTATGGAAAACGAGCGCAAACGTAAACAGAGATCGTATTAAGAAAATGTAACAAACTCACGAAACAAATTCCGATGGATCGATATTGGAATTGTTGCAACACTAGCGCCAATTGAGTTCAATAGTGTGGTTACTATGTGAACTAATAGAAATTTATACGAAGTCACCTTAACTTGTTTTTTAAACGTTTAACATGACATTTGATCATACCGGTCACTATAACGGATTGTAACGACGCTGTAATCCAATCCAAACTTAATTTACAAATTATTACAAGAATAGGAATAGGAGATCTTTGACAGATTGGAATTGGATTAAAATTGGCATTGGTTTCGTGACCAGCACTGTTATCTAAAAATTGTACGCACTACTAAATTAAGGCTTATTCCTCAGATAAATAAAATAGGTAGGTTACTCACCGCTTTGTATTTGAGTGAAGCCAAAAAAACTACGCTACTTTCTTGTATATACACGCACACATTTACAGAAAACTGGCGTGGTTTCTTGTCAGTTCCTTTTGTTTATTTATGCTCACATATCACTTTTATAGCTCTACCATTTTAAAAATGGCTACATTTTTTTGTAAGGAATTATAGATCTACCTACTTTATTTATCTGAGGCTTATTCAAATATCACTATCACTACATACATAGTATAAAACAAAGTCGCTTTCTCTGTCCCTATGTATGCTTAAATCTTTAAAACTACCAAAGGGATCTTAATGCGGTTTTTTTAGTAAATAGAGTGATTGAAGAGGAAGGTTTATATGTATAATAACATCAGTTTTTCTGTAGTATATTTAGTATCAGCATTGCACCCGTGCGAAGCCGGGGCGGGTCGCTAGTACAGTATAAAACGAAGTCGTTTTCCGCTGTCTGTCCCTATATATTCATAGATCATAGATATAGGGCTTACATCTTTAAAACTACACAACTGACTTTGACGCGGTTTTAATATATAGAGAGATTCTAGAGGAAGGTTTATACACAATTTAAAGCTAGTTTTAAATAAAATAAACAATAATCAAGATTCTTGTTTTATTTCACAATGCCATGTTTTCTCAAAATGGTCAAATCGAACGCGTTTTCATCAACAGTTTGATTCGGATGGTGTATCAAATGTAGCAATACTCTAGGCGCGTGATTGCACGACCACTGACAAACTGAACAGGTGAAGGTTGGCAGTTTCTTTTTTCTTTTCACTCTATGTTTCTTCACCACATGCATAGAGGTCGCTGATGTGGAACACCCAACGAAATCACACTCTTTACACTTCTTTTGGCATTTGTTATGACTTTTCAACGCATTACCATCTTCAAATTTCAAACCACATCGCTTACAGGATATTTTCCCGTCCCCTGGCTCACTATTCTCCGAGTTATCGACATGGAACTTCCGTATATGAGACTCCAACGCCCTCTTGTGTCTCCCAAAGTAATCGCATTTCTTACACTTCAACGGATTGTCCGGTCTATGGACCAACTCGTGTTTTTTCATGTTTTTCTTCGATACAGTTCTATGTGGACAAAATGAACATTTATAGGGCTTTATACCCTGATGTACACGTACATGCTCTTCAAAACAAACTTTATTGTATGTCGTATAATCACACATGTAGCATTGAAACGGATTTTCACCCCGATGCATTTTTCTTATGTGCCGTGTCATTTTTTCTTCATTCTCGGTCGTATAGTATCTGCATTCGGGGCATCTTATTCGCTTCTCTTGATATGCTACTGTTTTTGATTTTGGTTTTGTCTTCTGTTGTCTATAATATAAAATATAGTTCATGTTAATAAGAAGGTAATATTGGTGTAGAAAAATGTGGCATACAAGTCCTTAACATCATTGGAACTGATAAACCTAAATTTTGCAGAATTTTACATCAGATATCTATCTTACAACTTTTGAGCATAGGACCATGATAACATACCACACAATTTTTAGGACAATGTGTGATAAAAAAAAAATTATATGATTAAAGTAGCATGCAGTCCACCTGATGGTAAGTGGACACTGGCAGCCATGGACATCTGTAATCAACCCTATATAAGATTAAGGTCCTACTTGAGGTAGACCACAGATGCGTTGCTACCCCTGAGGACTGAGCTGGAACGCCTCAGATAAGTATGTTTCCCTAACCACACCCTTCAGACCAGAACACAGCAGTCCTGAACACTGCTGTTATAAAGCAGAAATAGGTGTGGCGGTGGTGTCGCCGGAGTTGAACTACATAGAGTTCTACCACCTTCATGTGGTGCAAGTGGAATCATTATGATGTGGTCTGTTTAAAATTTAAGATATAAAGTAACCAAAGGCAAAGGTAAAGCTCACAAGTAAACTATCGTATGTCTAAAAACCATACTTCAATATTGAACTTTTTAAAATATTTCTTTTTCCTCTAATAATGTTTTTTGTTCTAATTGCCTTATGTATATGTAAAGATAAAAACAATGTTTGAAAATATCTTTAAACTGCTCTCTTGTAAAATTGACTTTTTGGACATACAATAGTTTACTTGGAAGTCATCTATATGTGTGTGTGTTCTAGTGTGTTCTAGTGAAACTTCTTTATGACATTATTTTTCAAAAAATGATCTACTGTTAGACTTTACAGAAATTGGTTAAATAAAGCTAAATTAGACAAAGTTTAAACAAAACGCTTTTATTATCAAAGACATGTATACAAAAACGTACTACTTGGTCTGAATCAACCGTGAGAGAGCCAAGATAAACATGATAACTGAAATATGTGATGATATAGGATTGATTATAGAAGTCCATACGGCAGTGGCTTACCATCAGGTGGACTGCATGCTCGTTTGCTACTTCGATCAAATAAAAAAAGAAGAAAAAGAAACAAGTAAGAACTGGATCGTGTTTAGCAGAAATGTTCCAAACCACAACAATCATTATGACAGAAAATTAAGTTTGAAGTTTAAGATTGTTTTGCTCAAGGTTTTTGTTAAAAATCATAGTGTTTATTATTAGTGAATTAGTTTGGCAACTTTTTGCCCATTCAAGTAACATGTACTATTTTAGAAAAAATAATCCTTGATTTTATTGTAGTTTTTTAATTTACCAAGTAGCTTAGACTATTACTGCGAAATTAGTTAAGTCATACGTAGAACTTGTGGGTTGTACTACTGATAGTTTTAAAGGTGTTTCTGAAGTTTTAAGAGCTTGTGTTTTTGTTAGCAGCAAATTATAGTAATAAGAGTTTTACATTCTTAACTCATTATCGATTAAAATGTGGTTTGGAATATTTCTGTTAAAGACAGTCCAACTTACGTAGTGACGTCTGCAGCCTCCTTTTTCACCTCAGACTCTGTATCCGCTGTGCCGTTGTTCACCTCCACAAACATTACTGGATTATCCTTCTCCATGATTGTTATCTGAAACCATATAAAAAAAATTAAAATGACGCTTTGTACACACATAGCCCCATAGGAGGATTTTCTCCTGTGTCGTGGGTGCCATGGACACACAAAGATGAATACACAAACACCCAGACCCAGAACAGAAATCTAAACTCATCGTTCAGATATCTGTCTGACTGGGAATCGAACCCGGGACCCACTGCGCGTGAGACCGGTAAAACCGCTTCGCCACGGGGGTCGTCAAAAATATATATATTAAACATACATGGGCGTATATGTTGTGAAATTTGGAATTATAGATACTTACACCAGTACGTATAGCTATATCGACGATATTTACTGATAACGGTCATCAATTAATGATAACACATTATATTTATATTGTGTTAAGGATTAGGTACCTATTGAATACTACGTATGATCTTCATGTCTACACACATTGGGCTCTTGTTAGAAATTAAATAAAACGAAAAATAAATTTGTTTCCAATTTAATCATTTATTTATAATTACAAATATTGTAATTATCACTACTATTTACAAAGCAATCGTCTTAGTTATATGGTTTTGTTATAAATACTGTATAATCTAGATCCTAAACAGCTATAAATGCATCAAATTACACAAAATTCCACTGAAATCGTATCACATCGTTTTGTGTACACTTTATAATTAATTTAATTTATTTTATTATAATTAACCATTCATATTTCACTGTACCATTAATTAAAACAATCACCAGTTTGTTGGTGGGGATCATTAATAAATTATTCAGCTAATTTATTCAACATTCCGATTTACTTACAACTAATTATAGGCATTTACTTCTATGTTTCTGGCAAAGTAAATATGAGCTACGTTACATAGATTATGTTCCAGGTATAGCTTATATGAATATGTGTACTGTATCTGAGTATTCACGATAAATATTTAATACGTAAGTAAATGCATCCTAATAGATTGTTCTCAACTCTATCCTAGTAAATGCGTTATAAATGCAACACTGCTTCAGGGAATATGCATTATTTTGTAACAAACTCTATGATAAACTATGCAAGTAATTAAACAATCGCACTAAAAATGTGTTTTTTATTTTATTTAATCAATTTGAAGATTATTTATGAGATTTGTACAAAAACGCCTTTTAAAAGCGAGTGGCAATATTTCCGTATCACGATATGGCTCAATTAAAAATCATTCTCATTCTCACAAGGCACATTAATGAACTTTCGACGTTTATCATATGGTTTAGTTCCAAAATTTTCATGCATATTCCCTTTTGTGAGTACTTCACAGTTGAAATAATCTTCAAGCTTAATCCGCTTGAAGTTTAGTTCGAGGATGTCTTGACTATTAGTAGATCTGGTAAGGCGAAGCATTCGAAATTAAACACACCTTAACTATGTAAAGTTTTCGTTGGATCCAAAGAGGCGGATTTCACTTAAACGGTTACACGAGGCCTGCATGAACCCAACATACTTTTCCGTGCTACTTAGTTGATTGTTTTCTTTTTAATTGATCCAATGTAACGATCGTGCTAATTCCTTCACTTTGTACCATGGGAAAGGAGGGTATTCTTGTGTCATTCGCTTCGCTCGTGCGGCTCTAGATCGTCTATTGTAAAAGTTGGTGTCTGAGTAGCTGTGCGTTTGGTAGCGGTTGTATACGGGCTTGTCGCCGTAGGAATGGGGCTGAGAATAGTCCACTTTGTACGTGCTTGTCGTGCTTTGAACTACGCCGGCGTATCGGTTCGCGTTGTAACCTGTTAAAGAGAAAAGCAATTTTAGCTATTTAGACTTTTTATGACAAAATACATAATGCGCCTATATAATATATGTACTTGTAAATTTTATAGTTTGCGATCGTATTAACATACGACTTCACTTTTATATTAAATTACGTACAGTGTTTATATTATTATGTAACTATGTATATATGTAATGTACTAAGTAAATACAAATAAACATAGCGTCATTCTAACGAGATAATTCCTTGAAGTAGTGGCTGTGAACCAAATAAAACCTCTCATCTCAGTCTGCATGTATTAAGAATATTAAGATGGTCGCTTGGCTTACAGATTATAGCTTTCACTTTAATAACATGAATTAATGAAGCCATTACCACACTAATTACTGACCTTGATGGTAGACGGTGGTCGGCCGGACGCACATCATGCCATACACTCGGATCCCGGGTACTGATGCGTACGTGGGCTGATCGTGTGACATGGGGCCTTCTGGAAATTCAAAATTAAGGGAATTAATATTTAATACAAATAAATAACGCTGTGTGACTCATAGCCTCACACTAGGATTCCCTGTGTCGTGGATGCTATGGACAACACACAAGACAAGGACAAGCACCCAGACCGAGAACGAAAAATTTAAACTCATCATTCAAATTTCCACCTCTCTGGGAATCGAACCCAGGACCCTTGGATTTGCAGTTCGGCGTGTTAGCCATTGCGCCATCCGGATCGTGGCCATCTTAAACGCTTTCTACACATATAGCCCCACAGTATTATTTTCTCCTGTGTCCTGGATACCAGGAGCAGGACAACAGAAATCTAAATTGAGCATTCAGATGTCGGTCTGGCCGGGGATCGAACTCGGGACCCATTGCGTATCAAACCGGTATTGTAACCGCTCCGCTACGCGGGTCGTCAATTTCGAAATTGAATCAAAATAATCCGACATCCCTTCTGATTGAATTCCTCGCTAATATGTTTTTTGGCCGCGTGCCATATTCTCTGATTCGACAGATTATTCCGTAAAGGATTAAATAAATATTTTCAGTGACTAAAATTTTAATTGAATGTTTGTGTTACAAGATGGATGGCGGTAAATAGATTATTTGTAATAAAGTTACCTATTAAGAGTAATTGGTTAAGTAACAATACATGATAAGTAAGGTATTATTAAAGTAATTTTTGGTTGGTTTGTTGCCATCCGTTTTATGGCACCATTACTGCTCCAACGTAGATTTGTGAGTTTTACATGGCAGTGAACATCCAAGTGGTATGTTCTCTAATCGCAAACGTTTTGAATATATACGTTCGTTACCTACGTCACCTAAAGCACGTAATCGCATCTGAAATTTAACCACTCACCGTCACCCATCTCTCCACTGAGATTACTTTTGTATACTACTTATCTAGGATACTTACCTATATAGATATATTTAGTATAGATAAAAGATTATTCCCATAGGTCGCAGGGCTATACACTCTACCGGCTTTTACTAAATTAAGTAAATCTTACCTAAGATATGCGTCTCAGGACACCTGCAAATAACCAAGTAGTGCGATTTGCCGGTCCTAATGTTCTGCAGCGCCAACAGAGACCAGTCTCGCGGCGCGCGACACTCTCGCATCTCTGACACCGCCTCGCAGGTCTTCACTAGTGTCACGGCTTTCTTCGCGTACTGAAATAGAGTAACGATACTTTTAGTTTTATCACGAAAGTAGTTGGCAGTCAAGATAATTCACTGCCGAAAAGTAAGACGGTTGGTCTTACTTCCGAACACTAAGTTAGAACGGTAGTATGACTGTTTGCGAAGGACATATATTTTTTTTTAATTTAGTACATCACGACATTCATTACTCTAGGCAACAACAGTGGTTAACACTATCTTCTAACAGAAATAAATGTAATGGTGGTGACTCTTTATGATGCTTAGGTTCAATAAATGGTCATCTATTTAAAGGCGCGACTATAAATTTAATTTCTTTCTTGCCTAAAATGGTTGATAAGTAACTCACCTTCTTCTTGGAATCAGTGGTGAGCCGAGTGGTATGCAGATCATCAGCGTTGAGGCTCGCGGAACAAGGGTCCCGGTACCGCGCTGGACACGCACAGAGCGGCTGTGTGTAGTTCAGACGGACATACACAGCGTTGCACACCTGGAAGGTTAAATCAATTTGTAAAAAGTTGCGTGATGAAATCTCCTATCAAATGAAAGAAAGAAAATTGAAATCGGTTCATAAACACTCGAATTATTCAAGATTACATGAATTCGTGTTTTTCATATTTTCCGGGAAAACTAGTAAAAATTTTCCGTTTTCCATAAAATTCCCATTTTATTCCCCTTGGAGCAGGAAGTTGTGAAGTTGGAGCAGGCCGCGTGCAATGACGTTTGAATGAAGTGGATCAGCCGCGGCATCGCGAAAAACTCGAAGGTTAAACATAAAAAAAGATATACACGACGAATAGATTACATTTCTTCCTTTGGGAAGTCGGTTAAAAATGTGTAGAACCTCTGGCATCAACAACACGTCATAGCTTAAGTTTCCACTAAAATAGAGATGGAAAAAAGGCGAAGAAGTGATTCATAAATAAACCATCACAGCTTAAAAACCAGTTACAACGAAACGAAGACGTACGGAGAAAAAAGACGTTTTGTAAGTGACTAAATTGCATTTACTGAACATAAGGAGTGACTTGTTATGGAAATAACGATGTGTTGTAAATTGCGATATGTCTTCGCTTCATATATCTCACCTTTCGCAGATAACGAATGAAATTAACACAGTAGTAAAACAAAACGTAAGCTATGTTGTCAAGACGAAATAATGATGTTATTTTAACTCATTTACTAATAGTAGGGTTGTGAAACCAGAGAAATTTAATGTCATAATTACATAATGATCTTACTGCCAATTTTCACCCAATGGTATAACGGCAAAAATGTAGCGTATATAAAATGCTACGAATAACATAAACCACATTACAAATTAGTCACCATTTTTGAGGTTTTTTAAGCTATCTGTATTTTAGAGACTTAGAAATTTGAAAACCGCTGATGTAAACATTCAGATGAAATGATGAAATCTAGATATTAGCATAGAAATTTTGTGGATTCAGATATTTATTTATGTAAAAGAATGCTTACCTGTTGAATAGCACACTCAGGTAGTAAGTAAATGTGCTGATTATGAGGATAATAGTGGTATTTGGTCGGCTTTGCCAACACCGATGTAGAGCCCGCGGGAAGTGGCACAGTCTGAAATGAAAATATTCTTGATTAGGTTTGTATACAATTTTTTCATTTACATAGATAGTAAGTTTAAATATATTACTGGCGTAGTAAAAATCTGTAAGCTTTTTTATCGAAAAAAAACGCCTTGATGAGTTTTTTGTATAACTTGCGTTAAACCCTTTTCTTCTCTGCCCTTTGCCCTGAGGCCAAGTAAAAAGTGGGTGACCCTTTATATGCCGGAGTTTATACGGCTAACTCTAAACATGCATTTTACTTTAGGGCAATTTTATGAAAGCTCTCGTGACAGGTACACAATTAATGCCCCACGAAAAAGGGGACAAAAATGAAAACGATCCTTATGAACCCGTCCATTCTTTCTGACAGATTGTCAACCCTAATCAAGAATTGAATTAGAATCCCGCGTTTTAACATTTGGTCTCGTACATTAATGAACCCAAGTGAAGCGGTAATGTTGTCGTGTCATTAGATAAAGCCACAATTGTGTGAATCTTCTGAGCCACGTCATTGACATCTCATTCTGGCCTGTTGTGAGAAACTCCAAACCGCAATTCGCTTTAGACTATGTTTTTCACGTGGACTACACCTACTTGCTACGTAACTAAATAACTATATATCATAAAATTAAACAAAAAATAAATTCTATTTAATATCTGTAACACTGAAATTAGCTGCTATGTTTTCCGAGTTACATTTTCCTCTATTATACTCTCTCCTTGTCCGAGACGAATTTACAAGTAGTAACGCTGTGTACCAGCGCCATATCACTATTTCAAAGCTAAAAAAAAAAGAAGTTTGACATTTCTCTCATTTTGACGTCTATGAACTTGTCATTACGTTTTTAGTGCAAGCGCCGATCGCTATGTTCTCTCATTTACTTATTGAAATTATATTGTAATATAACTTTATTATAGTAATATTATACGTTACACTTAAGTTATAATAATTAATATTCATAGTTTAGTGAATGAATTAGGTATCGGATGCGTATTAAGTGTTAAAGTAAAAGTTTTTACAAGTTGTGGAAGTGTCAAGGTTGTGTTTGTAAACAATAGTAAGCAGTTGTATTGTAAGTATATTCCGTACGTGTATTAAAAGAAAACTCAAGGTATGTATCATGAATAAAAATCCATGGCGTATTTACATAGCATATTTGGTATGTAAAGTTCTTATAAAATAACATCATGATTGTCGTTTGACGTTTATTATAAATACCGCTAAGAAACATAGACAAAGAAATAACACAAACAATATTTCACGTAGTTCACCTTCACTTCCGGTGTTTTAATACGTATAATACCTGTATTTCCTTCGCCTTCTCCGTCCGGTCTTTTTTTTTTCTAAAACGTTCGTTTAACCCAAAGTCCGTTAATTTTTGCTTTCTTTCGTGCACTTGTGATAATTGCGTTGTGTTGCGTTTGTGTTTTACGCTTACGAGTATTACAAGGAAGATGGGGAAAAGAAAAGGAAAAGACCAGGATGAAGAAGTTTTAAGAAAGAAAATGAAAAAACTAGAACGAAAATTAGAAAAATATAAGAAGAAAAGTTTAGAACAGTCCAACCTTGGTGAACCTTCTACGAGGCTGCCGCTGATACAAGAATCTGAACGAGACTCTTCACCAGATTCACAGGTGGCAGAAAACTTCGAAATAGGTATGTGAATAACATGACAATGTTTCTACATATTGTATCGATAAATCATTATACAGAGGGTCTGCTCGCGTTTCCGTATTAAGGTGTTAAGTGCTATCCTCATAAGGTACAGATTGTCAAAGGGCTTTAAACGGTTGGCATTAAAGAAGCATCCCTATATGTCCAATGCGCTATCACAATGAGGATAGACAGCTGGACTTGTATTACAATTGAAACTAAAAGTTGGTATTTTTATTTAATATCTCATAGTGACAGAAGAGTTATATTTCCGATGCGCTATCACACAGAGGATAGACAAGTGGACTCTACTATATTTGAACTTAAAAGTTATAATTTTACTTAATGTGTCTTAGAGACACTAAGTTTATAATGTCCAACACGCTGTCACATAGAGGACAGATAACTGGAGTCAAAATATAATATTTACCTATAAGGTTTTGAATTGTTTCATTGTAAATTATTTTCCTCCCTTTAATAATGTGAATATTCCTTATTGGAAGATCGCCTGAGCTCAACAAATTGGCTTAAGTGTTGTTACTACTTATTTCAGAGAAAGATGAATTACCAGAAGACTTCCTCCTAGCCCTCGGGAATGAAGGAGAAGAAGTTAAGGAAATTGGAACACCCATTCAGCCAGCATTAGCTGCAAGATGGTCTCGGATAATGAGTTGTGGTTTGGGAAAGGAGGCTAAACAACTTCTTGTAAAAAAGTACCCAACTCCAGAAAATTTCCCAAGCGCGGTTCCTCCTGAAATGAATGCAGAAATATTGGCTTCAATTTCAGAAGTATGTATTAAGAGAGATAAAAGGATAAATATGCGACAGCATACCACTGGAAAAGTCATGACTTGTCTAGGGAAGGCTCTTACAAGTCTTTTAAAAGGGAACATAAACTCAAAAGAATTAATAGAGCAGGTCAATGATGCAGCGAAACTGACAGCCGAAATTTTTCATCAAGATTCCTGTTCTAGGAAATTCTTTGCTTTGGGTAACATGGACCAAACTGTCAAAGAAGCAATAAGAGATGAAAAGCCTGACAAATTTCTCTTTGGAAAAGATTGTGGAGAGAAAATTAAAGCTGCCCAATCTTTAAAAAAGACAGGCACACAATTAAGCAGCAAAAACACACCCAACAAGCCATATATAAAACCAAAAAAACCCCAAAGCAGAAACAAAAACCAGGAAAACTGGAGGGGCCCACCGCGGAGTCAACATTCCAGAGGCCGCGGCGGGCATCGACAGCAACTGAGAAGGCCCTACAACCCGACACAGGGAGACCGGAGGCGTCAATTCCAGCCCAGACAGTACAAGGGGATGCATCACCAGTAGATGTGCAGGTACATGCTGGTAGGCTTAGACTATTTATTAACAATTGGTATAAGATAACTAATGACCCATTAATATTAAGTTGGATTCAAGGATATGAAATACCCTTTAGCACCATACCTCCACCATACCAAACAGCACCACAACACTGGAATAAAAAGGAAACTTGTCTGATTGGGTTAGAAATTAAAAAGTTAATAGAATTAGGTGCAATTTCTATTTGTTCTTATGATCCAGAACAATTCACATCTCCAATTTTTTTGGTACCAAAACCAAATGGCTCATATAGATTCATCTTAAATTTGAAAAAATTAAATCAGTATATTGTTACAGAACATTTTAAATTGGAAGATATCAGAACTGCATGTAAATTAATTTCTAAAGATTCTTACATGGCCACTATTGACCTCAAGGAAGCATATTTTTCAGTTAATATATCTGAGAATAGTAAAAAATACCTTAGATTTACATTTGAGGGAAAACTATATCAATTTAATGCCTTACCATATGGATTATGTACAGCACCCTTCGTCTTTACTAAATTAATCAGACCTGTTACTACTTATCTTAGAAATAAACATGTAATATTAACATCTTATTTGGATGATAGTTTATATATAGGTAAATCTAAAGAAAAATGTAAAGAAAGTATTGAACTAGCATGTCAACTTTTCAAAGATTTAGGATTTGTAATTAACCAAGAGAAATGTGTATTTTCTCCTGCTACATCATGCAAGTATTTAGGATTCATATTAAACTCATCAAATTTATCTCTAGCAGTACCAATTAAAAAACAGATATCAATCCTTGACAAAATTAAAGTTTTTAAAGAAAAGAATCATTGTACAATAAGGGAATTCTCTAGATTAGTTGGGTTACTCAACTCAGTTTGCCCAGCTATTCCTTATGGTTGGTTATACACAAAATTACTAGAAAGAGAAAAATATTTAGCATTGGTACAGTTCGATGATAATTATGATGCAGTTATGGCTCTTCCAGAAATAATACACCCCGAGTTAGATTGGTGGGTGAAAAACATTGATAAATATAATCCAATTAAACGACATAACTTTATTTTAGAAATTGACTCAGATGCATCTTTGACTGGTTGGGGTGCTGTATGTGGAGACAAAAAAGCATCAGGTTCATGGTCACAATCAGAGAAAAAACATCATATAAATTATTTAGAATTAAAAGCTGCATTATTAGGAATTCAATGTTTCACAAAATCAATTCATAATAGTGAAATACTGCTAAGAATAGATAATACAACAGCTATAGCTTATATAAATAAAATGGGTGGCATACAATTTCCACATCTTAATAGTATAACTAGGGATATCTGGCAATGGTGTGAGGACAGAAATATTTGGATTTTCGCTTCTTATATTAATAGTAAAGATAATTTTAAAGCAGATAGAGAATCTAGGAAAATTAACATAGAATGGGAACTTAGTCAAAAGGCCTATTGTAAGATAGTAAGTAAATTTGGACAGCCAGATATTGATTTATTTGCTTCACGAATAAATAAAAAATGTGATGTATTTGTTTCATGGAAATGTGATCCTGAGGCTATGGCTGTGGATGCCTTCACCCTAAGCTGGAGTCGTTTTTTCTTCTATGCATTTCCACCCTTCTCACTTATTTTGAAATGTATACAAAAGATTCAACAAGATAAAGCCACTGGTATATTAGTATTCCCCTATTGGCCGTCCCAACCATGGTTCCCACTTTTAAATTCTTTATTAGTTGCTGATTTAATCATTTTTGAACCTCATGAAAAATTACTGTTTTCTTCATTCAGGAGAAGTCACCCTCTCCATCAGCAGCTTACCCTGGCTGCAGGACTGCTGTCAGCAAAGCATATATAAACCGAGGAACACCAACATCAGCACTACAACTAATGTTAAAGTCACTATCAAATAATTCCATGAAACAATATGATTCATCTTTAAAATCATGGTGGAAATTTTGTAACAGATACAATATAGATACCTATCAGGCCTCTGTGCCATATATTCTAAAATTTTTAAGTGAATGTTTTGAAACTGGTGCCTCATATGGTACACTTAATACAACAAGGTCAGCTCTGTCTCTAATAATTGGTCCCAAAGTAGGAAGTGACGATAGAATTAAAAGGTTCATGAAGGGTGTTTTTCGGTCTAGACCGCCAAACCCAAAATACAATGTAACTTGGGATCCCGGTGTAGTTTTAAATTATTTAGCTGGATACCCAATGCAAAATGTAACCCTCGAAAAATTAACCAAAAAACTGGTTACAATATTAGCCTTAACAACAGGTCATAGAGTGCAGACATTGTCATTAATTACTCTAAACAATATATCTTTTAATAATAATTTAGTCCATATATATATACCAGATTTAATCAAATCCTCTAAAAAGGGTAATGCACAACCTGTCCTTTGTCTTAAAAATTATGACAGTAAAGTGGAAATATGTCCAGTCACAACTTTGAAATCTTATATTGAAATGACTAAGACAATACGACAAGAAATTAATAGATTGATTATTACATATAAGAAACCTTATCATCCAGCATCCACACAGTCGATAAGTCGCTGGATAAAATGTATATTAAAAGAGGCAGGGATAGACCTAAATATTTTTTCGGCACACAGTACCAGACATGCGTCTACTTCTGCTGCACTTAGATCTGGTATTAGTATTGATCAAATTCAAAAGACTGTAGGTTGGTCAAACAACTCCATGGTATTTGCAAAACATTATAATAGACCTGTTGTAGAAAATCCAACAAATTTTAGCAATGTTATATGTGACACTATTATGTAAACAAAATTGATTTTTTCATGATAATTTTGTAATTTGACTCATGTGATTGTGGTGTAAGAAATAAGATAGTAGGTAGCTTATTTTGTGTTATGATCTCATTTTTCCCTTTTGCTTTGATTTTATTATTATTGTTTTTTTAATTGATTTAAGCTAAAACTTAATTGTTTGACTGAGCAAATCTTACTTATGTATATAGGAAAGTTTCCTATTTTATTATTATTCATTTTATTATGTTATGTTTTATAATTATATTAGTGAAATTTCAATAAAAGAATATTTAATTATGATAACAAATATATTTTATTCACAACCCTAACTTCAAACATCTACTTGTAAATTCGTCTCGGACAAGGAGAGAGTATAATTATAAGATTAAACGAACTTACCTTAAGTGAAGTTCTATCTTAATTATACGAAGCTCCTTGTCCGAGACGAGAGTCCCAGTAATCCCACCCACTAATACTAAAGTATTATCCCTAAATGAGGGTTGTTCATTCCTTATCTTCAAACGAAATGACAAGTTCATAGACGTCAAAATGAGAGAAATGTCAAACTTCTTTTTTTTTTAGCTTTGAAATAGTGATATGGCGCTGGTACACAGCGTTACTACTTGTAAATTCGTCTCGGACAAGGAGCTTCGTATAATTAAGATAGAACTTCACTTAAGGTAAGTTCGTTTAATCTTATAATTATTACGCATATAGGACCTTGTTCAAATCTATTAATCTATCTACCTATATGGTTGAGTGACCACTAATCTACAAATCTCTATACGCTCGGAAAATAGTCACTGCTACCGCAAGTAAATTATTTACGTTAATACACCAGTAGGGAGTAGGTCTGTACATATGAGAAGCTTTACCATTTACGAAATCCACTAAGTATATATTCTATATTACACCCGGCATTACTCTTAAAACGTACTAGGTCGAAATGAAAGCCGCAAGGAACGGCGCGAGGTGAAGGCAGAGGTTTTTTCGCAAAATGATTACGATGTGGGCGGAGATGCAGCGTACTAAAGTAGCTCGCTATGAAACGGGGAAGTTTTTTAAAAGCCCCGCTGCGAAATTCCGAGTGCATTATGCGATAGCGGCAGACCACAATATGTTGAATTTATGAGACTATGTACAAATACAAAAAGTTGGCATACAAAAAGCGAACGCATTTAACGGAGGATTCGTATTTTTTCTGATTCGAATTGATATAAGTATAATGCCTAGACTTCGATACCATACATGCAATCGAAATAAAAAATAATTTCTACACATAACTTACTTAAGCTTTGCTTTAAAAATGTTGAGAAGATCCTATACATTAGTGAAACAAAATTGGTTGATAATGATGGTGTTCCGATAGCTCCGCCAATCTTCTAGCACATCAAATTATTATAACTCTACCGTAATAATGTTCACTCACCTTGCAAATAGAACTAAAATACAGCTATATCTTTATATACGCTATTATTCCGATAACATCGTTTAAAGGAAGTACCTACTTTACTCTATTCACTATAATCAATCGAGAGCTAGTTACCTAGACTCCTAAACAGAAGCGTTCCTATTTTCCTCTATCGATATCGTTTTCAAATAAAGCCTGTTCCGCAACTCCACAATACCCATAAAGGTTCCTCGCAAAAGAAAGTTACGAGCCACGCAAGTGGTTTCGTACCCTTTTAATTACTCACTAATCTGTACATCCTCCCGAAGCTTACGGCGCAGAAACACGGAAAGGTATTACCGAATCAATATCGGTGGATCATATTTGCTACTCGCATGCCCATAAACCCGTATCAAAGGGAGACAGCGTCCGTGTCCTGATATAAGCTAATAATGTTATACGGTGCGCGGAACCAATTTTATCATAAAGGTGGTATTTTGCTGACGCTGGAAAATTCCTCAACTAGAATACCACGTTTACGTGCTGCAATTTTCGAATTTTTGTCTGGAATTTTCGATTTTAACACGCATACTCTAAATGTTTAAATTTTACATTGACTGCATTTTTCGACCAAAAATACTTCGTGTTGTGTTTTTAAAATTTTACTACCTTAATATTAAACAGTTGCAAAGTTAGAGTACTACATACCTTAGTAATGTATTCTATACTTTGTTACAAAATTTAAATTGAATCAAAATGAACTTGTAGATGCCTACTAGGTACTAGTATAAAACTTTAAATTTCGTTTCAGAAGGGATCTAAACACTTCCAATGTGCTGCTAGAATTGATTCAAAATCTTTGACCAATTTCGACGTATCATTATCTACTATAATCTCTTATCTATAGCCAACCATCATCTACTTAGTTACGTTCTTACTACGCCTAAATATATTCCGTAGACGTAACATAATCCGTTTATCCACTCGTGACATTATCCTGTTTCTGCCTGTCTACATATTTTCCGTCATTTCTCATTCTGTTGTCATTTCGTTGTCCCGCCGTCAGGGCCAATAAGCTCGACTGTACTGCTCGTTAGCCATTCGTCATCGACTAGGTGAAGTCTAGAAAAGACAAGCACTAGGAGTGTGTAAAGTAAGTTACATCGGCCATGATGGTTGTAAATCGTATTGCAGTAACTGAAACATCGTTGAAATATACTCGTTAAACTAACAAGACTGCATTAATATAATTGGATAATGGTCGTTGTCATCTATTAAATAATATTCGGCAGATCACCTTATTTCTTTAAATAAATAAAGAATACATTTCTCTTCTTTCGTGTGTAGGGACACAAACAGTTCTACGAAGCAAGTGCAATGTGCATTGTCAGCAATGGCGATCGCATTCGCTTGGTTCGT
>DWPV01002528.1:0-17040 GCA_018251915.1 Urbanus proteus proteus
TAGTCTGCCAGTTTGTGATTGATGTATTTTGAATTCTCTAGAACTTTGAAGGATTCTTGTTCTTTAAAATTCATATTGCAAAGTTGCATTTCATGATAGATAATAGACATTGATTTTATAGGTACGTTTCAGTTATAGTTTTATTTGATACGTTAATAATTTTCCTCCGGAATGTTTTCTTTATTTTCGCGATACATTTCTTAATGCTCTAAATATAACAGAACTCTTACAAACAAGCCCGTTTAGTCGCGGATAAACATCAGCATAATCAGTATTTATCACGCAACAATAAAAGCGATAAAGATAATCTTGTAATCGATTTATCTAATGTCGTCATTCGAACGAGAACTAATTAAAAACCGGACATTAAAAAAATGGACTCGTCCAGCTACTGAGCCGACGAAAAATAAAGGAACCGAGCTCCCGTCCGGGCAATCTCGATAAAATTGTGTAAGAGGATTAAAAGATTTATTGTGCAAACCTCTTCAAAGGAAATTTTCGGATGTTCCCGTTTTATTTTGTTCGTTCGCTTCTACGTTGTCTGGTTTTGTACGTGCCGTCGCATAACTTAGTTGAAACGCTTAAACGCATTCGTTTATTTAGCTCGTTGATGTTAATGCCTACTTGTTTACTGTTTATACCTTCTTCTTTCGAGGCCTTATTATTTTAAAGAAAAAACGCTTATCGCGGTTTTAAGAGGCCACTTAAACGCATAATGATGGTCACTTCTTTAAGTGGCACCTAAAACACTCAGAGATATCAGTTACGACATTTATGACGAGGCATTTGCGTATTTAATGATATATTTTATTTCGTCTAATAACCATTTGTTTTTTAGAATGGTTTTAGATATCAATTTACTTTGTAATAGTAACTATGATTCAAATATAGTTTGTAAAATCCGTTTGCTAATTAACACACGCTCATTGGTAGATACGAATGTCTATCTGTAATCGAATAACATCGGCCGGAAAGCCGTTTGCCGAGCAAGTAGAACCACGTACAATTGCTAGTAATGTAATAATGTGCGTGATTGAACGAACAGACGTCTTTAATTAATGTCTTTACGAGAACTTCCAGGCTAATAATAAATTCTCTCTGTTGCAGGTAAACACTAGCAGTAACCGACCGTTCAGTAAGCGAAAGCGAGTAAGTGTTGCCAGATGGTATTAATGGGAGTAAGTTCGTGTATTTAGAGAAACTTTATAACTATGATGATCCAAACTATAAACGTAAAGTTATAGTTTCAGAAATTAAATCCATATTATGGGTCCCTACTAATTTTCGTTCAATTATTACTTGTATTGTAGTTCGTATTGTACTTAGATTTAAAAATATCTTGCTTAGGTTAATAATAATCAATTGGTATTTTCTATTTAAAATTAGATAAATCTAACCCTATAAACATGTGACTTTTCTTGATTGAATGAACGTTATTTTTACATACATACATTAATGTAAATTTATTATCAGCGATATATTTCTTATTTCTGTTATGATTGAAAACTTTAATAACAATTTTAATACTGGAGACCTTGCGAGTTTTATTACTTGCCTTTCCCACAATTCACTACAGTACCTTTAGAGCTAGCAACACAAACCGTATATCACGGCTGTGTCTCGCGCTGTTTTATATCGAGTCCTTTATATTACCCGTGGAAGCTATTACCTTTCCTAAGTAAACTATAACGATAAATTCAGAACCACGCCTCTAGTCTTTAACAATTCATGTCGGTGCTTAGTAGTTGTTAATAAAAAAATATTGGACTACTATTTTCTTTTCGCAACGTTCCCTTGTACGCTTTTAGTCGTAATCTTAGTAATATCTCTGAATCAAATTAAATGCACAGTTACGTCTTGAATTTATACACGTATTCTTAAAAGTTTACAGTTGATTAGCTCATCAACTCACCTGATACTAATTAAAGTAATTCTAGTAGATGTAATGTTAATACTCTAAACATCGGTAACTTAATGCTTCTTAGATAAGCGTCAAAATAATCATCACCACCGGAAATGAATTTTGAACCACTCGGCGTAAACCAGTTCAGTATTTAAACCAATTAGGTGTAATTAATCGATGGAAATTGAAACCACTCTAACGCTTTGAAGTTACCGCTCAACCGGACACCCAGGTTGAAATAGATGAAGTGCGATTATCCTTATTAAATGTACCTTTTTTTAGTAATATCGCTCTTCGAATAAGTTTTTGACTAAGCAATTTATCATTATCTCTATAGCTTAATCACGCTGTAGGCTTTTTATGGACAGTTGTAACATAACAGGTTTATCGTTAAACACAACATCTAGTATGTAGATAATATGTATCTACATAAGGCTTCCTCCTTCCTATTATTTAAGCATACTACCAACTGCAAAGTAACAAGTCGTATTAATCACAAGGCTAGCGCTTCCAGTCTCCCTTCTCCAGTCACTAACGAGACCTAATCTAGGTTTAGCGTTAAAATATTATTTGTTTCCTGCTCTACTGTTTTAAGTGACATATTAATTCGTTCGTCGACTCTTAAGTAGGGACTTCCTCATTAACTGTTTTGTTATTATTTATTCTGGCGCGTCCACTTAACATCGCTCCAGAAGCAGTCACCTTAATATTTTAATAGGTCCGTTTGTCTCTATTAGGTGTGCCATTTATAGCTCACGTATAGCCGATAGTTAATGACAGTAATGATGGCCATCTCGCACTTGGAACTGATGTCGCTGGTGATAAATTGTTAATAGTCATCCCGAACTCAATATCAAATAAGTCGTAAATAAGATAATTAAGGAAACGTTTACTCGACAGTATAAAATCGTTCGTTCCAATGGTCAGTGACAACAGACGCACCTTAGTCTAAGATCGTCTAAACTGATTAAGATTGATGCAATTAAAATATTCTAAATATTGCAGACCGAAAAATAAAATCAAAAGCTGTTTTGAAAGTAAAGTTGTCTGTATGACGATGAAAGTTAAATCTAGACTAGACTTAGTTAGCGATATAATGAAGCCAATGCGATCCATCAGTAATTGGAACGATACAACGTGACGCGTAATAAAAAACGTAATTTCAATGTTACTTAATGCCTGCGAAGTGTCAGCCAAATTTGTTCTGTTCTTATTTCGACTGCCTTGAAATATTGTGAAATTAGCACAGATGACCGTGCTTAAGATCATATAGTAATTTACTAAGCAGATAAAATTATTAAAATTAAAGCATTTTAAATTCCACACGAAAATATTATGACACGGACGCGGATGAGGATGTATCAAACATAAATAAATAGACTGTCATGAACAGACTCGCGCAGGCAATTTGCTTTGGGAACTTTCAGAATTTTTATTTTATTCAACTTTGAACATTTCGCTGGCCGGCGGCTTTAGCCTGATTTAAGTGAGGCTTTGGATACATTCGTGGACGTATAAAGCATTTTTAAACTAGAAAATATTATTTAAAGCCAGTCATTTTTATTCTTTCACTAAATATTTCACCGTTTCGGCTTAAAACTTGCTTCATTAACTTATTACAAAGGAAAGCTAATTAAGCATTATCATAAAGTTTAAAGTGAAATTGCGTCATTAGGGATATTAATGAAGTTCGTCGAGAATTCGCAAAGGTCATTTCGAAACTTTTTTTGCATAGTTATAGTTACAGAAGTCACACTATCATAGCATTGAATCTTCAATCTGACAAATTAAAACAAGTTGGAAACTTTACTTTTAAAGTTACCGGTGACTGCTTTCGAATCGGGGCAAGAATCTATAAATTCTCTGTAAGAAGTTGAATTAAATCACTTCAACCAACCTCTAGCTCGTTGAGATTTGGATGATACTACAGAGTTATTCTTAAATTAAAATTATTCCGAAGTTATTAAACTTGCTATTCGAAACGACAACATAATGTTTAGGCTTCTACGAAACTCGATCCAAAGATAAAGATCGGTCCAGACAGCTAAGAATTTATTTAAACTTTTTTAGTTCTTTTTAACATAACAAACGATTTTGTAATCTTATTTTCTATAAAAATGGAGTGCCACGTCTGCTCAGTGAAGTGATCGTTATGAAGAGATAGGGATAAAAATATAGATAGACAACCCTTTAGATCTAAATTTTTTCCCTCTGAAATTATGTAGTATAATGAACCAGCGGGAAGTAAGTTAGCATTAAGTATTCGCATTTCCAGAGCTGTCTCTGTCGAGGCAGTTAAAATTTCACTTGGCTAAGCAAAATTTTCTGTCCGCTGCAAAAATCTTCCCCTTTTAGGGAGAGGGGAGCAGCGAGCGAATTCTTGCATAAAATTTACATCGAGTGGTCCATACAAATTACCATTTCACTTCTTACTCTGATTAAATGTTGTAGAAAAAATATTGCTCTCTAAATGGAAGAGAAAATTCTCGGTTTTCGACTCATTAAAATTGATGTTTTGTTTTTTTTTTTTCACCCGCCGGCGTCCGCTAAGGAGTGATCCCTTAGTTTTACGTTTAGACTTTTCCGGCTCAAGGCTGTTTCTTTTCGTGTTTACGTAATTGTTTAATTTGTTTTAATCACTCGTTTAAATGTACTGCGGAATTAAATTGATTAAGGACCCCGACCGACGGCACGTAAGCATTTAAGCTTACATTTGTACCGACACAAAAAATAAAAGCTTATTTCTGACCACAAAGGAAAAGGCTCACTGTGCGGCGTGTCCAATAAAAACAATGTAAAACTTGGCAATGGCTGATAAAGATTCTTCCAAAAAAGGTGTGTGTTACAACGTCTTTCGCGCATAAGAGTGAGAAAACAGTAAGAGGAGAGTAGAGATATTTGGCAGGCGTCTACAAGCTAATGATCCCCTTGATTGCGGTTAAGTGTCGCTATAAAGCGCCTTGATGTTGCCAACTAGGAAAAAACAGTTGCTTCTCTAAAGTGACTATTTTTCCTGGCAACCAACCGATATTATGAGACAATTGCCTTTAGTGGTCGAGAATTGATGCTTTCCTTTCTCAAACACACTGACTTTTATCGAGTAAAATTGTATATGCTGATAGAAAAGTTTACCCCATTTGGAATTTTGACGTGTCATTTCCCCCAAATTCCAAACAAAGATCAATATTGGATGATGTTTTCATCAAACCTTCTAACCAATAATGTCTTGTTTATAAACATTCGGGTAAATGTAACTGTTCTAAAATTAATTTAAGTTAAATCGTTTTCAATAATGATAGTCCAATAAAACGCTACAACTTTGGCCGTGTAGTTGAGACTAGTTCGATCCAATCTAAACTCCAGCACAAACAGATCCAACAGGCTAGACCATTTATTTATCTGAAACCGCAAACAAGGCACCCACTCGATTTCGCAACCGGTCTTCCGAGAGCTCAATGAGATCAAAATGATATTTGTAGCAAAAACATCAGGAGGAATAGCGAATACGGAAATCGTGACGGACATTAATAAGATGAAATAGATTTTTAGCCGGCAGCTAGTCGTGAAAGTCATCTGCTACTGTCAGATAACTTATTTGAATCTCTGCCCTTCGAAATAGCTTACGGCAGGAGAGGCGGGAATCAATTCTGAATTTATAATTTAATTTAGCAGCGGTCGTTGTTACGAAAATGTTTAATTTGGCTGCCCGATACACCGGAGACATACTTTTGCGTTGTTCTTCCGACTCAGTTACGGAACAAGGCTGCCTCATCGTGACTTTACGAGATTAATCATAATTAAAATTGACTTGTAATGAAATTTTGTATCATTCAAAACTGCTCTGTTGTTTTTCAATTTATTCTGTCTTGGGTATTGTTTTTCTATTCGTAAAATTAGTATTAGTTTTGATTTGTAAGAACTCCTATATTTGTTATGACTTATCTTGCAATATCTTAGTTTGTTATAAGAAAAGTGCTAATCTCACGATAATTCAAATAGAAGTAAGTATAAGAATATTTTTCCTATCCCTATTTATCTAAATATTTCTTCTACTCAAAGAAAATCATTGTCCATGAGCATTATCGCCTTAGACCTCAGCACTTACAAATAACATCATTAAAGAATCCAATTAACAATAACTTGTTCAGTGGCCACAGTACCCGCGAGTGGGGTTCCACAAGGCGTAATTTTTGGCCCGACTTTATTAAAAGTTGATGCCGGGAGGCGGGAACGTTACGCCACTTTACCAAGTAATATAATACTTTTGCGTTGGTCGAATAAACGTTTCAATATTCAGAAGCTTCATTAATCACAGTAATTGACGGGAAGGGGACTTGGACCGATATCTGGCCCCGCTTCTGTATCGCTCTCTGTTTTTATTTCGAGATGACAAATATTTAACGCGCATAATTTGATAATAGGGAGCTCAGCGACGTTAAGTGTGACTGATCGTCTTTTGTGCTATCCAATATCAGTATCTTAATATACTTCCCTTTGCAATTGTTTTTTACTGGATACAAATTATTTCTTCATGGGAAACTTTCTAAGGGAATTATTAATGTTAATGCTTATTATACTTATGTTTCATAAATAAAGATGAGTATTAATGATGTTGTTAATAACAAATATTGTTTTAATTGCACATAATTAAAAATAATAGAATTATATTATGCAGTTATATTATTAGCGCTACGTTACTTTTATGGAGTCGTAAAACATATAATTGAATCTACTTTACATTGATTTAAATGTATGGATCCTTTTTGCTCATTTCTACTTTTATAAAAGCGAAAAGCTGAACGTACTTTAAGTCTCTTAGCTACATTTTAAATATGCTTTAAGGATTAACGAGGAACGTCGCTTGCAAACATTTCCATGACATTAATATTTATTCAAAATCTGAACCTTTTTGTATCTCCGTCTGTTAATTCCGTCTCTACTTACAATCTAAAAGGATATTATCGCCTCTTAGCGAATTTAATCTCTCGTGTAAAAGCATCCATTAATCATTAATGGGGCATTCATCATAAATCAGGACACCAGACAACCCTGCAGAATCTGTCTCTGTCGTGCAATCTGTTGCTATTTCTTTCTGGCTTTCCACATTCCGGACTAAATGGGGACCTGGAGGATTTGCTTGACAAATTACTTTTTCTCTCTCCTTGTTTATAGGGGGAGGGGGGTGTTTTTTACAGTATCGGAAGAGTATCGGTCTGTTTACGGCGAAGTTTGCCGTAGTCATTTGGGACCGATTTTTATTAACTTTCAAGGCTTTGGTGGAGGAAAGTTTTGTGCGCCTTTTTCGTTTAACTTTACGTTCCGTGGTTTTACGGCCGCACGTTTGGTTTTATCACTTGTTTTTAATACTCATTGATTGGGTATGGGGCGAAATGTTTTGGAGTTTCGAGAGCTGGTTGAGAGTTGTCCTTGTTACTGGAAACTTATGAGAACTTTATCTTCATGCTTAGCTCTGAAAACAGTTTGTTTTTTACTTTAAGTTCCGCTACCAAATAGGTTTATCGTGTATGTAACATCATTTAAAAATGGATAATAAATTAATAATAGAATTTACCTATATATCTTATATTTGTATAATTTACTTATTTGTACAGATTCAGTTTTTATTATTATTAGAACATATATAAAACTATTTATATTCAATTATCACCAGCTGATATAGATCAAGTGTTAATATTGAACATAAGCTAAAGTACTAAGTTATCGTTAAGGCTCTACTCTAACTTATTTCGTGCAATAACAAAGGTTTCGTAATAATAATATTCGCGTTGTAGGACTGGATCTCCTTCAGTGTGTCCTAATAAACCTTCAACCATTTTGCCTACACCTGCGGCTACGTAGTTAATAATAGCATTCACAAACCAATTTTCTCTGCTATAGCAATATTATTGTTTGTAAGTTTGTCTGTACTTCAAGCTAAAAGTGTTTGCTTACAAAAAGTAATTCTGTTTAGTTTTAAAAATTAAGTTTTTCTTTAGTCTAGAGTTTTTAATTCGATGTTACAATCATAGATATATCACGTCAGTTGGATCTATGGTTACAATAATATAGTATTTTGGTTTACGATCATGCAGTTATTCTGTAAATGTAGCAAAATATCCATTTATTAGCCACTGGTCAGAAATATAATTGTAGTTCTCCCTCAGGCTCAAGGTTCCTACAGATTCCTATTTCTACAGAAGTGTTCTAAGACTACGTTATACGCATCATTTATCTGCCATATCACACCCTTCATTCCAAATATGTTAAAGCAGAAACTTATTTTACAAAGATTATTTCCAGTTATGTTAACACAAACAAACTCGGGAGCAAACAGTAGTGAAACCGACTTCTTGCCACAATGCCAATTATCCTCGTTTTCAATTAGTGACGATACATTAAAGACGTTTGAAACCCAATCAGTAGCAAAATGTCCCATTACGGAGACGATAATCGTAAAATTACATCTTCATTGTGCCTATAAATTATGTACAGTAATACAAAACCAACTTGACTACAATGGGCAACGTGGTAACACGAGCTCGGGTGTTACGTGCAGGGGAATAACGCCTTTATGATTTGGGAATAAGGGAGGAAATGCTGTGAGGTGTTTTTGTGCGAGAGACAACTTTGCGGCACCGTGTATCTTCTTGCTAGATTCTGTGTGGGTGGTTAGAGTAAAGTATTGTACGCAGCACATTTCGAAAGCGTTTGCGCAACGTTTTAAGGCGTTTCACACGATAACAGCAAATTTTTGTATACTTGCATTAATTATTAATATAACATTATGGTATTAATAATTATCTATTTATGCTAAAAATAATGTTTAGCGTTAAATATATTAAATTTTAAATAAGTTGCAAATAAAATGCCTGTTTTACATTCATAATTATTTAAAATATTTTTGACTGATTTAAATATGTGCTAATTAATACTATTGTAACACGTGTACTTGGTGCTAAATTTACATTATCTGTATTTAAAACTGTGCTATCAAGGTAAAACCAGAATTAAATGATTAATTTTTAATTAATTTGAGCATTTCAATCCTAATTTTGAAACTACTTACTTTCAAAGGCTATACTGAGACATGAAAGCTAAAACAATTACTCGAATCCTATCCACGATAAAAATACTTTATAATAAAATAAATTCTCATGAAAATGATCGTTATTTCCGTAGCATAATGAAATAACGTTCATTATCAAACGCGGCGTCCCAACCGCCGGCAGTGTGTGCCACCAGTTTTCCTGATAATGGCTGCGTTGCCCAATTATACAGATTGGAGTCAAATTAAATTTTGCTCAACTCGGGATGTCTCTTGTGGAATCGAGTTAGCCTGATGTAACATCGCTGATTTAATTACAGCTAAGTTTAAACCCCTGAAAACTGTACGTTATGGAGGGTTTTGTCGTATGTGGGGGAGTGTAGCTCAAGGGTGTCTTTTTTGATAAAATCAATGGTAGGTAGCCACTGTTACCTATGTATATCTTTTGTCAACTCCAGATAAAAACACAGTCTTACCTTACCGACCGCACAGTCGCTAGTCACAGTCTTAAAACCAGAACACAGCAGCGTCTAAAACCATTGTTACTGGGCAGAAATAGGCGTGACGGTGGTGCCGCTGGAATCAAACCACAAAGACTTCTACTTTTTTTTAAATTATTCATTAGGGATGCCTTTTTTGATCAAATTAAAGTAGCAAACGCGCATGCAATCCATCTGCAATTGTAAGTATAACTTTACGGTTATACAAGCAAAACATATCTCCATACATTAATATCTTAACATAAGAATGATATTTTATATTATAATTTCAAAACTATAGCACATAAAAGATTAAATGAGCCGTTTAAATATTAAATATCTCACAGTCTGAATAAATTATCATACCTACATATTTTATGCAATAAATGACCTAGTAAAAATTATGTTATAATTTGGTCTTACTAAAGTAGTCTATTACAGGACTAAAATGTACTTGAAATATTAAAACGAAAATAAACTTTCTCGGCCATAATTTGTCAAAAAAAGACTCACGTCCGAACATGATATTAATAAGAAAAGAAATATACTGGCAGGTCAGGCCCCGTAATAAATCCCAACTTGGCAGTGACCAGAGCCAAGTTCAGTTTCCTGCATAAATTTTATCTGAACTTTTACGATTCGTCTTTATATCTGAATATAGGATTGGTTTTCTATCGACTGCACTTGTTTCATACTTTTTTATTCGTGACTTATAAGGAAGATCTATTACGAAAAAGTCCTTAATAAATCGACCATAAGTAAAAAATTATTTACTTGCAAGCTTATTTAAGTCTTTAGTAAGATTTAGTTATTTTTATAATCTATTTATTGACTATTATACTTCATAAATATTGATATTGTATTTAATATGCTAATAAGACAAATATGCTATATATTTATACTTTATTTCAGTAGCAAATAAGTAAACTAATATAAAATGAAATTTATGAAGATTATGTTATTCTACTGCGTAGGCCGTCTTGTATCTCTATGTCAAAATCCACTTATAATAATAATATACTCATAACATTTTTCATATTAATATTAATTGCGTTTTTATGCGACATCGACCCAAGGATTATTTGTGCATTGATTAGCAACATGCCCTTCTGTTTAATATTAAAATTTGTAAATGATATGCGTAGAAACATAACATAATATTGATTATGTTGTTCTCAATAGCGCCAGTATATTAATTGTCTTCCTTCGATTTATTTAAAACTCGTTTCTAATTCATAGATTTAAATGTAGCATAAATATGATATATGATGCCTTCGAGCCAAAAAACTGTAGCCACTGATGAAGTAACGAAATAGACTGCTACTTGTATAATCTTAACACAGACTTATGAATTATTTATTAGGAACTTATTTTCTATGAAATTGTAGTAGAAAACAAGTTCCTTAAAGTATCACTAGCTGTTGTGGGCATTTATAGGTAGGTAATCATTTTTTTCTTTATAACTCGTCTCAGATCCGTGGCAAACTTTAAGCATTAGAATAAATGTAAGTATAGAATAAATTAAAACAAAATAACCGCCGGGCATTGTCAAAAACAATATAAACAAGACAAATGGCCAATTTTCTCTTGATTATGAGAATAAATCGTAAATCTGTTATAAATATTTTGAACAGTTTGCCTGTAGGCAGTGTTATGAATAACTAACGAACGACGAGGTTTACTACAAAATTATAATAAAACAATCTTCTAAAGTTATAGCGTTATGGTCTTAAGTCTACCACTATGAATGTCTATGGTTCAAATCTGAGGTCCCGATAAATTAATCGTTAGATATTCATTATTTCTTTAACATACAAGCGTTTTACTTGTGGTTCATATACATCATGTGAAGGGTATAAAATAACTAACAAAGCCTCAATTAACGACTTCGTCTAATTTAATTTCCTCTTAAAAACGCTAGGATGTCAAAAGTCAACAATAACACCCAAACTTCTTCTGGCGCAAACTATACCAGTAGGTATTATAATCAAAATCGCTTATGAATGTAGATTTGATAGTACTTTATCAAAGTGTATCAATTCGTTTCAAAAAGCTCTATCATCCAAGTACAAGTCGCCAGGCAACTAAGTTATAAAAACGTTATAATTATAGCTATATCGTGTCATGCGTTATGTTTTTACCCTATAATTACGTGTAATTACATAGAGTTATTGAAGAAACTTGTATAAGCATTCCTTATTGCGATAATTCCTCTATTTATTTACATTATACAATGCACGCGACTACTTCAGTTATTCTGCCTTATAGCAGCAGTGGAGCTGCTGTCTCAAGGGTTCTTACGTTGGGGTTGTAAGGGGTTGCAGTGTCGACTAGCTCATATAATTTTAACTTGGCCTAGTTTAAAGAGAAATAAAATATAGGTATGTACATTGAATAAATAAACTCATTTTATTTAAAAAATCACAAAAACAATTTAAGAAGAAAAATGCTATTTAAATGTTCCAAATATTGAGAATAAAATGAATAACCCATGAAACGAATCCGTTTATAGAACTTAATTAAGACATACAAGCATTTGATTGAATAATTTCCAGAAACGGTCTATGGTATGTTTAAAGAATTCTACTAATAAAGCAGTAGTTGTTCAATAAAACCGACCTAATATCGATTAAGCCAAACCGAACTACGAAACGAAATCAAATCAAATTGAAGTAGTAAAAAATACAATAATACAAATCGAAGAAACAATCCGAAATGTGCACCCATTACTCGCGTTTCGACGTAAAAAAGAAGGTCAAGTTTCTTTGGCGATTCGTACGTACGGCCCTGATTAAGAGGTGTTAGAACGTATAATGATCACGTAATTCGAACATGCGAACGGAACGAATACGAAGGCGGTTTCGTAATTTACGCGAGGTTAGAGCAGATAAAAAATGTATTCTCGATGATTTTGACCTCAAAAGGCTTGTACGCACCGGAATATCCAAACTATTCAGATCCTTTGAATACGCCGTTTGAGAAAATAATGAATATTCAATACATATGACTAACGAATAGGTTCATATTGATTCGAATGTTGTGCATACGGCTATAATTTTCTTTACGTTTCATTACAGATGCACATTTGAGCTCAATATTAGATGGTTTTAATAAACTAATTGATCTAATTGTTATTCTATAGACTACTTAGACATTTTTTAATTTCAAGGATATAATTTAAAAGGAACTATAAAATATAATGATTTAATTGAATTTTCATAGAATATAATGTTAAATTTAATTGCGAGTCATTAGTTCTAAGGTAAATTTAGCGAAGTCAACAGATGATATTTAAATAACCTTCGACAATATTCGTATACGACAAGGTTATGAAAATGCAATATTTATAGTGTTGATAAAATAACGTTAACGTCGCGAAAATAACACATAGTTATTTATAGATAAATTGACTGATTCCGTCAATTAGTCCTACGTAACTATCATACTTCTAAAATTATTCGAACTCTCCAGTAACGTTATCAATAATTATTCTAAAAAATAAACGTACGAACACAATAAAAATAACATGAGGAAAAAATGTACAAAAAAAAACATAAGAGTATCTAAGATGTTGAACATAATTCAAGAGGAGGGCGACTTGACTGTCAGTGATGATATTTGAACGGGACAAGAGCCTTGAAATTTAAATATCATTGTTCCTTTCTAGAGCTGCTCGTACTTGTAATGACTGTAGATAAAGACGAAAATAGAGAATTACATAAACACGCGAAAATGTAACAGAGATGACCATGACCTTCAGAGAAATAGCAGGAAGAGATGCAGCAAACAATCATAAGTTTCATCTCTTGGCTAGTGATTCGACAGTTATAGCTGATGTTTTTGATATAATCAGATGGGAATATCGAGGACAGTCCCTTGGAAGTCAGCCATGCAAGGATCGCATAAAGCGATGCATCTCTAATACACTAGTAATGAAAATTTAATTGCGATACTATTTCGAACTATTATAAAAGCGTTCATTGCTCCTAAATGTATTCTTGTGTATTCATAAATACTTTTTCAAACCGAATCGTAAATATTCGCGCATTTAAAAATTATTTCGTAATTGAAACAATCTGTCTGATTCACGTGTGATCCAATAATTAAGTGTGTTAACTGCAGGATATTGCAATTTAGGTCATTAAGATTAAAATGTTCATAGCATCATTTGGTTTCTCAAAACATATCTACATAGAATATAGTATTTTACTATTAAGATAAATCATATAAATATCTCCTACGCAATTCTAATATCTTACGAAGAATTTCGAATAGAAATCGTCGAAGTAAAATAAAGCTGAACGCGTCTCGAGCAATAAAACCGATACCGAATCAAGTTGTTGAGGAACTCGACGATTCAGATCACAATGTAGCAAATCCAATAAAATTCAAAAGATGAGTGAACATAAAAGAAACAGGTGGCCAGGTGGAAGTCCGCTTCGAATAGATTGTGAGTCTTATACAATAGAAGGTTGCCATGGAAACGGAATCAAAGGCAAACAACCTCGCTTCTCACGGCTCCCAATATTATCAGCATAACGACCAATAAAAGTCAAGAGCGTTTGCCACACAAATTGTACGTACGTGAGTTGTAACTGCTTAAATTGGATTTTTAGAGAACTATCTTGGCACCATGCATTCAGAGATTAATGTGAAGTCCTATGCATATACGTGATGTGAAAGTTTTAACTCTAACGTTTGTTCCACTTTTTTCAGCCAGATTTATGGAGCTGGATATAAATTTCAGCAAATGAAAGTACATAATTTTATTTGGTTTGAAAGTTAACGCGAATAATTTAAAATGTTACAGACGGAGCGTTCGAGCTATTATACAATTGATCCCGCGTATCACCCATGCCTCTACACAGAGCTTAAGGTCAATTCGTTTCACTGTATAGCTCGGAGCTAAGCTTATTGAAATTTATATGCTCATCCATTTTACTAATTTCACCAAAGTCCTCCATTTCATCAAAGTCATATTTAAGAGGTGGATTAGGGTAGAATTAATAGGCAAAGCTATTAACCTTGTCATAAATGATGCCTGCGCGTTCATGAAAGATATCTTCACTTAAGCTTTAATAAGAACTTACTTGATTGATATGAAGCTTATAGCTGCCAGGATTTTAAATGGTTTCCCTTACTGTTTTTCATTAAAGTAAATATAATTGTAACCGTATCTTTCGTTGTACATTCTTATGAGTATGGCTTTTACTGTCGCCCATCATATTAAAGAAACGAGTTGAAACAAAGCATAAATGATACACATGTATGATAACATAAATTGGCCGTTGTACCAGAATAAAATCTAAATTTTCGAGTGCATGTAATGGTATACCCCGAACACAATCCGTGTTGAACGTTTCAACATCTCATTTTAACAATCTTGACGACTAAATCGTTGACGGTGTAATTATTGTTCACGCAGCCATTGTTTTAACAAATCGAAAGCCGGCAGAATTGAAAATCCCCCTTTTAGAAGCGGTGTAGAGTAAAACGCGGAGGTTTGAATTGGTAGTGTTTAATCTCCCCCAAATTTAGAACATGGAAGTAACACGCGAAGTAATTCCATTTAAGATTTTTATCTGTTCAATGGATGGTTATATAGTTACGAAATGAGTTTAAAAAATACGGATCGTGAAGGTTAGACGCCTTCGGGCGCGAACTGAGTAGAGCGGAAACTATTAGAATCTATTGTTATTGATCTTGTTGGCTAGTCTAAATTAACTAATTAATAGCTTGCTTATCTTCATGTTAAGACAATTGATTGTTTCAAAAATGATTAATTAAAACTAAATAGAACTAATTGAAACTTTTTGTATTTTTAACAATATCACACTTATAAAAGTAGTTTATATATAAGTTAAAAAGTTAAATGCAGCTATGTTTTATGTATCTACTAGAAATAAGTTTGTATACGAATTTCACCATTGGGTAAAAAATTGCTGGCAAATAAACGCGTGGATTGTGTAAAACAGAATTAAATGACCACGTACTTCACTTTACGCGTTCACGGGCCTATGTTTAAACGAATTCTTTCTTTCCGCTCCGCTTGTCACAATGCCCTCTGTCATTGTGAGGTGCGTGATTTGTATAATGAAGACCGCTGGAATAATATCGCGTTTCGTGAAATAATAACTAACAAGTGTAGAAACCGATTATTTACATTATATTATTACGTTTGTATGTGATTTTGGGATTTGCGTCTTAATAATTGTAAAGTATACAGGTGTAGTAAATTATGTCAGAGAACGGTAAATTGTAATTTGTAATGATTTATGTATTTTAATATGTAATAGATATAATTATGAAGGACTACAGGCTAGGTAATAAGGTTACGCTGTACAGGTAAAAATATTTGTTGTTAAAGTGTTAATAAAACTGTTCTGAATTTTATTGAAAATCTAACATACTAAAATCACTTTGTTTATATCTGGTTAACATTATATAAAAAATTGTTGGCAATATTTTTACATAGTTGTCAAACGTTGTGTTAAAAAACCTATCGAATCCTCATGATCATAAATTATTACTTCATATGAACATAAAGTATTGAAATTTTGCTTAACTCTATTTTCAATACCAATATATTTTCGTTTCAACACACAAACAACACGTCGAGATCATCTCACATTTTACTTTTCTATATTCCGTCTACGCTCGCTTCTTTTATTTCCAATGTTTCGATTTCAAGCGAACTCGACGCAGCAAATTGTGAAATAAGGCTGCATTCTGTAGAGAATTTAAAAATGAATATTAGAAAGGAATAAATAAAATATGTTTTATCATCCTGGGTAAAGGAAGTAGATGCAAGTAAAAAAGGATATGAAGTCAAAGGAATATTAAAAGACAGCTTAATCAAAGTGATTACAGCCGCACGTTTAGAATTTTTGCAAATAAAAACAAGAAAACATCACGAAGCTGCAAACCTTTAAAAGATTTCAGTCCCAACATCAAAGCAATCAAAAACCAGTTACAAAACAACGTAAACGTTTCCTTTTTGCTCCAACAGATGGCGTTGTACCTTAATCCTTTACAAAGTCTTAATGATCTCCTAATTGTGTAAAAACGTTCAATAATGACAGATAGTTATTCGAAGGCCCACGTGAAGGCAGTTCATGCTTCCATTACACTGCACGCGATTATAGCACATGTCAGGAAGGATTAGAGACGAAAGACGCGTATAGTTGAGGCAGATGTACGTGCGAATGTTTGTTTGCTCTTTTTCAAGTGGCGTGCAATTTTTATATTTATTGGACGGTAATTTCGTGTAATAGGTGTTTTACTTTTATGAATTAGAGATATGTAAGCACTAGCTTTAACATTTTTTTTTTCCAGATCAGGTATGAAGAAAACATCATGTTAAATTAACCTGTTCATTAACATCATTTTAAATTCTTAACCTGTTCATTTTCTTCTATAAAATAAGGGTCTATAAATTTAATTTCGCACGAATCATACTCAGAGTTTGTTATTTTAAAGCTTGAATATCGTTAAAATATACAACACTAGTACTACGCATTCTATGTACAAACCACACATATAAATAACCAATTAGTCTTAATAGCTTCTAATCCTGAGTTAACTGTATATACTCGATAAATTCATAGAATAAT
>DWPV01002529.1:0-17038 GCA_018251915.1 Urbanus proteus proteus
GAGCTATTTTCCTAAAACTTGTCAAATACCCTATTCTAATTCAAATAATTCATTTGTTTGAATATAGGTATGGTTCTTACAATGAATTATCCGCTATATTCTTCGATCAACAATATTATTGACAATATTGATAAATATGATATATTGTTGATTGAAGGCTGTATTCTACTTACAAAGCATGCAAAATTAGAGACAATTTAAGATTATTTCTATCATTAAATTAATTAAATTTTAATTAAATTAAATTAAATTATAAAAAAGATATTATTATTTATTAAATATCAAGTAGTGTACAATATAATAAGTCAACAGATCTGAGATTGTCTGAACGGGCATTTTGTGTCTAACCTACTGGTTTTATCACCCTTCAAGTAATCTTAGATCACCTCACACACACACACACCACACCTCTGGAAAAACACTCTTTCTATTAATGAAAACCGAATGAAAGTCCATTGCGGAGTTAGGAGAAGTAGATGGATAAACATATAGACAACCGAAAATAACTTTGTTTTAAACTTAATAAAGATACAAAACTGATGCTACAAGATTATAAGATTTGTAAAAATTCAAAATTCATTAAAAATTGGAAATAATATTGCTTTCAACACCTTTACCAATGTTACATGAGGAAAGTCATAAATTTTAGCAGCACCTCAACAACTTTCTCAAGCGTTCCCTCTCAAAAAGCACAACTTACGCATCCAACAGCTTCAACAGCAGCCGGCCGTACGCCCTGTACTCGTCCTCGCCGAACTCAGCCGGGTGGTGTCTCGCGCACTCGTAGGCGTCGCAGAACTGATGCACCAGCTTCTGCCCGCGCCCGTCCAGCGGCGCCGCCAAGGAGGATAGGAGGAACGCGCGCAGAGACTCCCGCGGCCGCCGACGCAGCCCGGGGTCTTGGCGGGCGATTTCTTCTTCTGGAAATGTTAGTTACATAATTTTTATGTCGTCTATGTATTGTGTAACAGTTTCATATGTGTTGCATAACAGTTTAATACTAAATGGGCTAAATTGTACTTTACAACCAGTTGAATTTCGAGTTGCAAGTGATATAGAGCAATCTAGTATCTGATCACTTGTTTATTATTTTTAATAAAATAATTTAATACGGCAAATTTGAATATATAGATTATTGCACTAGCAATGGACGATATCGTAAAAAAAATTGTTTTTTTGTTTTACATTAAAAATGTTTTTGATTAACTAAAAAAAACTATATTTAATGAAGTGATTTAAATGAAAGTGCTAGTGATGTGTAATTAGCTTTACAGGGGTTCCTATAACCCTCTCGTGCCCTCCACCCCCCAAAAACCCGACATTCGTAGGTTGTATAGTAGTTTTACTGATAGCACAGATATTACTATCATATATTGTTCTCATAAGTCATAACTAGAAGGGTCAATAATTGATGACAACCAACATTGATTCATTGCCTCATTGTTAATTATATTTGATTTCCAAGGCCATAAAATTCATAAACAAAATCTCAGTTTTGATAATGTCTAATATTTACTTTGTTACAAAGGGGACTTATACAAATATTACTTTTAATATTTTTACAGATACTTTTAGTGCTACCTATTACTATTAGGGATCTATTACAAGTGTCTATGGATAGCAGTGAACTGCTGGTCATTTGCGAGTTCTATTTAAAAAAAAGTCAAAATAAAACTTCTCACCTAATGTTTTGACATCATCAACAGCTCTGAATCGGTAATGGTACGGCTGCTGGGGTTCCAGGATGTAGTGGGAGGGCTCGGCGCTCAGCAGCTTGGGCTCGTACATGATCCGCGGCACCGCTTCTATCCGACGCTCTATCTCCTTCTTCAGACACTGGAATTAATAAACAACCATGTTTTAAAATTCTTTTTAAAGGCTAGTTTGTGGGAAGCACAAAATTACAAATATTTAGTGCCAGAGCAGACCCCTGGCATGGCACAAGCTTCAGAATCTCTAGGTGTCACGCCACAGAACCACATAGACTCAGTAAGAGGCATAAGTAGACCCTATTTTGACTTTGATATCATTATGGTTATTTATTATGGTTTCTAGTAGAAGAATTAAGCAGTGATAGCCTAATGGTCGAAACTTGACATCTTAATCAATGAGTCCGAGGTTCAAATGCCGGGCACGCATCTCTGATATATGTGCGTATTATAAATTAGATAGAAATTAATTATCACTTGCTTTACAGTGAAGGATAACATTGTGAGGAAACCTACATATCTGAGAGTTCTTAGAGAAGTCCACCAATTCCCACTTGGCCAGCGCGGTGGACTAAGGCCTAAATCCCTCTCACTATGAGGGGAGACCCGTGCCCAGCTGTGGGACAATAATGGGTTGATGATGAAGATGAGAAGAAATCTATGGCACATTAATATTACAATCTCACATGTTAGAATAATCGGAAAAAAATCATTAAAACTGAAAAAAATGGATAAAACAATGCCTATGTCTCAAAGTAGCGAAGTCAACCAACCAGTAAAATCAAGATCTTTCGCCTTCCTAGAAGAGACTTGTGCCTGAGACAGAGGGGTAATATTTAACTATATAAGACTTACTTTCTTAGCCCCAATGCCTATAGGGACGTGGGGACCCCGTCGCGACCGAAGTGCAAACCTCGCGATCTGCCTCTTTGCGAAAATGAACAGAATCACGAAAGTCAACACACCGCCGCTTATAATGAAGATGATGTTCAAAATGCTTGTGAAATCCCTCATTTTGATTCTCTTTACAACTCTAATATAAATACTTATATTACATAAACTTATACTTTAATAAAAACTGAATCTGAAAAGTTATTTGATGATTTTGATCAATTTTCATTAAATCTTTGTTATCATTAGAAACTTCAAACTGACTTTGACGGATTGCCATCAAACCTTCAAAGTGACATTTAAGTTACAGTTTAAAAATATGTTTTTAAATAACGAAGAGAAAAAATGATTTTGTAAACCAAGACGATTTTATAAATATTCAATTGAAAGAAAGTATCGTAGATTGAAAAAAAGTAAGATGTATTAAAATAAACCTTCTATAAGTAATCATAGCTGCAGCCGGATTGTTAAATATAAAATTTAAAATATTTTGAACCAGCGTTTCCCAAACTTTATTTAATGACCGCGGCCCGATTATTTTTGGACCCACCAGAGTTTTTTAACCTTCCTAGGTCATTTCGTTGAAAATTTAATGTGGTAATTGCATAAAAGCTTTCCTATAATCAAAGCGTAAAAGTATTAAAATAAAAATGCCTAAATGCTAAGAATTCCACACGTCTCTTGTTCATTTAAGTTTATGGTAGATTAAAGGGTAGATTGTATAAAAAATGTTATATACCTTGCATTGCATTTTGTACTCGTGGTCCGTCGTGGGGTCCCGATCCAACCATACAACGTTGCTTTAAAGTTTTTTTAGTGTCTTTATTATTTCGTGCTTTAACAGCAAAGCATCAGACACTCAAGGAGATAGCTGTACCATTAATTCGAGCATACGTGTTTGTTACGTTACGTTCTTGGCACGATATTTTACGTTTACGCCCGTTTTTCCAAAGTAAAATTTTATTATACAAACGCTCCGCTAGGAGAGCTGCATGTAGATGTATGGGCCCAAACGTAAACGAAGAACGTTTCACTAAATAAACCCGTAATAGGGGGTTTTAAATAATTCGCCTTAATAATATAATTATAATGACATTCCCAAGCAGATTTTTATTTTTGTTGTATAAATATATAGGTAGTCATTTCTTAAAGTCTAATTCAAGTCTAATTCATTCAAAATTGCAAATACCGCCCATAACAGCCATATACATAAACCTGTGTCCTGACTAAGTCGCATGTATGAGACATAAAAAAATATCTAATTAATGCCATCTAAATGCATTTAGAGGTATGTAAATAAAATAAATAACTAAACAAAATACATATCGCCTGTATGCAAATGAGACCGTCATACTATAATACATACAGCGGCAAGCGACGCTTTACGATATGCAATAAGCTGTGCACGCATTTTAAAACAATTTTATTCCTAGAAACCCATATTATTTATTCATCGTATATCATACGCATCACATACACAAACCGAACATAAATTCCTTCATCATGATTCTTTCTATTCAGAGTTGGGTGAGGCACGAATGTCTTTGGCGGGAAACGCGTTACGCATACTGATTTACAATATGGCCGACGTGCGGTGACCGATGGATCCAATATGGAGTCCAACTGTCGATTGTTCATCGAACGCTTACAATAAATGGTTTTGTGGACAAATTTGGACCACAATATTCCAATAATAAAACATTTATAGATATATGAAGCGCAATACGTGGCCACTATGATGCATCCTACGCCTTACAGGATGCGTTCATAAAAATAAATTGTTGGTATCTACGTCTATTTTTATTAGCGGCAATATATTAACACAATCGTTTTCGTGATTCTTTTACAAATGTAAATTAAATCATCACCACATTGTAAATGTTTTAATCCGTATGTAGGTACCATCATAGATATATTACAAGTACCAGTAGAATCACTGGGTGCCACCTTTTTCCGCCTCTTACGACAGGCAGGAGATACCGTAGAGCGTAACCTTATTCTCCCAGTCCTACAGTGACAACTTGGGTACCACCTAGTCTACTTCAGGAATAAACGAAGTTCGTTTGAAGGTTTAGAAGGATTTTCTGGCTTTGGTTGTTCGTTTTAGGAATATAGTAGGCATGTAGGTACTCTACCTATTTAGGTACGTTCGAAAATTTTGAAATTGTATGTACCTTTTTCTTATGAATATTGTTGGGTTTTAGAGTATGGATTAACGAGCGAGGTTTATATAGTCTGTAACTAAATAGGCAGGTACTTGAGTAGGCAACTGAAAATGTTGTAAGAATATTAAATTTTTTAAAGGGTATTATTCACAACTGTACCACAGACATCATCATAGAGGACGAGACAACAAGTTATAATTATACAATTAAACTATTTATCAAGTGAAATTATCCCTGTTGTCTCTTCCGAATATGGAGAGTCCCACCAAATCCTGCAAGTTACACCTGTATTAAAGATACAGTACCCCTAGTAGCAGTTTGTTATGTTTTTGATACGATGTAGGTTTACATTTACGCTCGTTTTTCCATAGTAAAATTTTAGTCCCTAAACGGTCCGCTAGAAGCGCTGCATGTATATGTACCTATTGGCCCGAACGTAAACGAGGAACATTTCATTAAACGTGATAAACTCGTAATAGGTGTACTGCTCCCGAACGTTGTAGAATCAACTTCATTTGGAGGAATCTTTGAACTCTTTGGTGCCTGCGCTGTTACTAGAGGACATTAGGTTAGGTTAAAATTACTGGAATCATAATAAGTAGTTACATAAGTATATTATTATAAAATAACTTATGCGACTTGCTATATAAATTACCTATCACTAGCGTTTGCCCGCGGCTTTACATATGTTAAATTACATTTAAACCTTCCTCTTAAATCACTCTCTCTACTAAAAAAACCGCATCAATATCCGTTGCGTTGTTTTATAGATCTTAGCATACATAGGGACAGACGGCGGAAAGCGACTTAGATTTATATTATGTAGATAGTAGTAGTTGATATTATGTAGGTAGTTATGTAGATAGTAGATGATAGTGATATAGATACAACAATAGATTTATCAGATTTGAAATATATTTATTGTAAATTTATGTTTCGAAATACATATACTGGGTGTATCTATTGGAAGGTACCAAGGTCAGAGATTTTAGCGGGAGTACGCCAGATTGGTGTCGGAACATCACAAAATGGTCTTTTGCTAAACTAGAAGTCACGCGAGTAAACTGAAGAATTAAAAAATCTTAACAAAATTCTGTGATAACTTATTGCTTACATCCCTGTGCGTGGTTTTTCAATATTGCAGGGTCCCTTCAAGTTATCCGTGAATACTGAAAGTAGCGTTTTTACATTTTTTGTTTGCTTGTTTGTTTTAACACAGGACATACATGTGAAAAAGCAAAATTCTTATATTTCTGCTAGATACCCTTATGAGCAATGAAGAACAAAAATTTGGTTAAAAAATAGGGATCTTAATGACATATCATAATGACGTAGCTATAGTTATAGAAGACTACAGACAGACAAGAAAGGGGAAGCAGGTTAAGCAGCTGGTATACTGTATACCTTGTCGAGCGTAAAACTTAGATACCTACTTAACTCTCTAATATACTCGATATAGGTCATATGGGGTACATAATAATTAATAACATAAGCTCAATCAATCTTGTGTTGTAGTCTCATGACCACAACAAGTGCAAACTTGCCGCAGGATTAGTATCAAATTACAACTAGATTTAGTCCAATGATCGATGAAAATTGCTGATCAAAATATAAGCAAATGAATCCTGAGATTCGCTCTTCTATCTCTTGCGAGATTTTATCTTAAGCTGCAATTAGCTAAAATGATGAAGATGGTACTATTTTTAGAGAATAAGTAGCTAGGTATTGCGAAGAAAAATATTAACATTTTTTATCTGAGGTAGGTACCTCCGTAGATCCTTATATCTACAGGGTAGGTACAGAAATATCATTGATATTTGTAACGTTCATGTAGGCAGGTTTAATATGCTGAAGTAAATTTTGTTAATTAAATACCTATGTGATTTTTACGAAAAAACGGTAAATGTTACTCTACAAGTATTTAGAATAAGTAGCGTATGAATTCAACTATATTTTCCCTCCCTTTATAATTAATTTGAAATTTGTTTTGGCACTTTCCGTCCGCTTTTTTGTGTCAGCGCCTTATTTTTTAGGCAATGGGTGAAACCGGATGAAAACACACGAGAGAGTATAATAAACTTGATCGTTAAATTCGGTATTTAAAGGATTCTAAAATGATACCTACCTTCTAAATATATATATATTTTAAAAGTTGAAGTAGCTAACGGGCAGACATACTTATTTGAGACGTTCCCACTTAGACCTTAGGGGTAGCATAGCAATGCATCTGTGATAAGCGTCAGGTAGGATTGTGGTCTTATCTGGAGTAGATTATAGACGTCCATGGGCGACAGTGGTTACTTACAGGTGGGGTGCCTTCTCATTTGCTACTTCCGTAATATAAAAAAATCCGGTGATCTGATGAGTGAGGGAAAGAGTGAAGCAATCATACAATATAATAGGTGTTGTGGTGGCACCATATAAAATTTAAAACTCTTGCTGCGCAATCCTAGCCGCATTCAAAACTGCTGTTACAAGTCTAAATTTATGGTTACGACAGTGTTACAGATGCGTAAGTGCCTTTGAGGACTACCACCTTCGTTAAGTATCACAGGGTACATAATACCTGTAAATGACGCGGAGTTAATGTCTCAATTACAAACCCGTATGTCCATTATTTTCGACACAGCCCTATACACATTCGAACCGCGTACAAGCGCCCACAATGGCGTCGGCACGCGAAAATATGCGCACGCGACGACTCGGTTGTACAATAACTTGTAGTTTGAATAAACTTGAATGTATTAGTATACGCTTCCGTCACTTGATCGCTTTATTAGTAGGTTTACCTTTGTTTGCGATTAGATTTTACTCCATTGGGTTATAAATTTTTAAAGTAATCAAGTATTGTTTCTTCCTTGGCGCCATCCTTCTAAGTTCGTTACTATTCAATTCTTGCAATGATTATAAGTCAATGAATTCTTGTGATAATTTATTTCTAATTTAAATCGAAAAGAATCTTAAAATGATTATAATCTGTTATAGCGTTCAAAGAAGGAAATAAGTTAAATAAGTATTTATTGTAATCTTGGTTGGACGTCATATCGTTGGAAGTCGACGCAAATATAATTTCTACTTGTAAAAACTAACACAATATCGATAGATAGGTATATTGTACAATACTTATTTGTATTCGAAGTAAGTAAATATGAATTACCTACAAGATAGTGATCATTTACACCGTTGACGTTGACATCATGTATCGATTTGGAAAGTGTGAAAAATAGAAGCAATGAGATTGACCAATATACGATAACGTTATTTCATTTAATATCTTATAATAGAAGCAATGAGATTGACCAATATACGATAACGTTATTTCATTTAATATCTTATTTTTGTATTGTGTATCTGAGAAAATCCTCTTTACCATCCAGTGTGTCAAATGTTTTCTAATGCCCCTTTCGCAGCCGAACACTCCGCTGTTTCTAAAACTAAACCACAGTGTGTAGGGGCCCTTACACCCTCAGATCTCAAAAATATGGACAAGCCAACGCAAAGCACTGTAGCCCTATTACGAGTTTATTACGTTTAGTGAAACGTTCGTCGTTTAAGTTCTGGTCCATATATCTACATGTAGCGCTCCTAGCGGATCGTTTAGGTAATAAATTGTTACTATGGAAAAACAGGCGTAAGTAGAGATCGTATCAAAACAAGAGTAATAAACTCGTACTAAGGGTACGGATACAACAATATATAACAACTTACATCGTACTTAGTAGAATTCAATAATTTTGCAAATACTGCTGTGTTGTTATATTAAATTTGTTGTAATTAAATATATTGCAATATATTAATGTCTTCAGGTTGCAAAAGTATTGGCATTGCTGTCATGTCTTTTCTACCTCAGGCTGCACATAAATCGATCGATCGTCGATCTATCTCATCGATTGATGTTAGCGATTGTAGAATGTCCGTAGTAATATGTTGTGAAAATACGTTATTTGGAGTTTTAATAATTCGTAGGGACAGCAATGACTTAGAAAAATAAAAGCATGTTAAAATGAAAAGTATCAAAGCATAGAGCTGTGATCAAAAACTTTATTGTACTAAAACATATTTTACCATTAAATCTTTCTGTTCTCAACCCGAATGGTCCTGTTATACATAGTGGCGAGACTCGCCGTCAAGTTCTCCACGCTTCATCAAAGGTAAAAGTTAGTGGCCAAACTGTATCAACAGACGAGAAGTAAAGTAACTAAGCCCAATTTACTCCTTAAAACGACTACTTGTGTGACTACTTACTACAAGAAAACACAAGATACACTTTAACAATTAACAAAACTGATTAAACAGTAGATTGAAGTCATATGTTAAGAAGCAGAGAAATTGGCGCTTATTTCCAAGTTATACCCATGCAGTTCAGTTTTATTAATATTTATAGATAAGTTCAGTGGGCGCTGGATGGAGGGCGTACCTAATTATGTGATTAAGAGATGACTCACATATTACATCACGCCCATTCATGTCCACATGGGCTGGTGTTGGTGTAGTTGCTATGACTATGAAGTTAGTTCTATAAACATCTGTAAAACATAAGCTTCCACTTTGAAAACTTTGGGAGCATTCAACGCGCGCATGTCTGTAAGTGGATCTTTTTGTGAATAAGATGTGTTATAGAGTTTTTCGTTATCAGAAACGAATATAGGTACTTGTGAACCGATAATTATAGGCAATCAATTGATGTTCATGATTTAAACTGTAAGCCATCAAATATATCTTAATATTTTTACTGTAGCTGTTTACGATGTAGTGAGAGTTGGTCAGTATAGATGCTTAAACCCAAAATTAGCGAGTTGCATATTTCGAATGTAAGTTATCTTATCGGAGACTTGCATACCGAGTCTAAATTTATGAGTTTCCTTTCTCTTAGGTGACATGAAAATTTTCTAAATATAATACCTATCTATAACTTTATATACCTAGGGATAAACCGCCGTGTTTTGTGTTTTACTACAGACACATGAATCTACACTACGTAAGAATACAGATTTAAACAAATTTAGTATGAAGTGAGGTAATATATAGGTATTCTACCTACCTAGGTTAGTATGTACCTTTGAATTTTAACTTGACGCTTGTAATCCTGAAGCTACGCCGAAAGGCAGACTTTCGTAAGTTTTAACTTCTGTTATGTTTTTCAGGGACAGTTAAACATTCAGGTAAATACTACATAATAAATATGCCACTGCGATCATAAACCTGCAGTAAAGCGAACCAGAATAGGTCCACTCATATACTTAGACCTTTTAGAATTCTAGAAGCTTTCAAAGCTGTATCCTTTACGGGTCTTCAACCTACCGCTTACACGGAAGCGGGCATCAAACTAAAATGTAAAACACGTGCTTCCTCGTACCTCCAAAACTGATGAGCGGAAGCCGACCAGGATGTCCTCCCTTTATGGTTTACTGTCTCCATCGCATCCAGACATTACAACTGGCGTTGCTTAAAATATGGCGGTGCCGGCCATTTCGTAATATATGCGCGTGCGACGTTTCCTGCGCGTAAAGGAGCGCTACCAGGCTATTGTTCGTTGGAGGGGATGTATGTGACCCGAATACATACGCGCTTTGATATCGAAGGAAAAAATGTTTAGGCTCTGCGTTCAACTGTTCAAATAGTTGGGGCATCCCGCCTATCTGATGGTTTATGAGGACAGCTAAAGAATGTTGTTTCTACTTGTATTTTAGCTTTATTGTAGTTTTGCGTGTGAACCTTTTTGTACAGCTAAGTACCTATCTGCAAAATGGCTATCAGTTTCTTTTGAAACTGTCCATGCTGTGTTTCGGACAAAGCGTTTTACTCGGTCTTTTTACTGGCAAAGTGGAATTTCCTGCTTGTGACAGTGTTTCTCCAAGACTAAGTAGTTGGAACTTTCCGCATTCCGTCCGAAGAGATTGCGGTCAAACGTGAACAGAGTCTACTTTGGACATAGACCTCCTGTAGAAAGGTCTTTTGCTGTAGGCACTTTTGGTCGTGCATGGTCATTGTATGGGATATACTTCGCGGGAAGACGCTACTGCATTGAATAAATTCTTAATGTAGTATAAAATATCAATAGATTTCTGTTTTTTTAGGTACTTTGTGTACCTATCACAGCTAAGATTTCACAGCCATTACGATAGAGGTATTATTCTACACTGACAGTCCAAAATAGCTGCTCTCTTGTGTTTTTCTAGATCATATCGCTAAGGAATTAGAGAGTAAAAGTGTACCATTTATACAGATTGCGAACGTATGTTCACCTAGGCCAAATTCTTAGGCTTTTAAGAGTATAGAACAGTTTGTATACTATGGTGTCAGGGTAAACAAAAACGTGTTTAGCCACCAAGATAACTCTGTTTACACTGACCTGAGATTCTCTTATCTCCGATTAGTTTAGTCTTGTGTTCAAATTTTAAAAGATTTTCCAATGTTGTGTATTAGGAGCAATTCAGGTGTTTTAGTTAATACCTACGTAGTTACATATTTAATGAATGGTAGTACACATTATTTTGCTACACGAGAATTTTAATTTACTTTCTATTATAAAAACGAAGTATTAGAAAACATTGACTACCTATGTGTGTTTCAATAAGAGGAAGCAAAGGCACTTTAAGCATATTTCTTACACTTCAAAAAGGTAGAGTTTTATTCTAAACGGCTATATACAAACGTATGTATTGTAATTGGACTCTACTACTCTTACCATTCATCCTGGCCGGTTAGCATTGTAGCTATGAAGCCATTTTGATATTATCCAGATTACCTAAGGAGTAGTAGACTCTGACACTCTTTCGCCTTCCCCCCTTTCATATTCGTATTACTTTCCTTTTACTCAGTAAATAGCCACCAATATAGCAAATTAGAAATCAGTTATTTAATTTTAAAAAGCTTAGGAGGTCCTCCAGGTTCGAACCGGTTACATATTGCTCTGGAACCAACTGAGCTAACGGCCGTACAATGTTTGCCAATACTTTGATATGTTTGTAATATGAAGGTAATTACGATATAAGTTGATAAAGGCATCCTATTAGACCATTTATGATATTTATAATAAAAAAAACGTATATTAATACTGTATTAGAAGCTCAACCTGGCCATACAGGTACCATACACCTACCTAAGTAAGCAAGCATATAAAATCTCTAAAAAAATAATGTGGCCATTTAATGACTAAGGTCCCGTGTGACCACTGTAACAAGGCGTTGCCCACGAAAGCTCAATGGAAAAGTACATCAAGTTTAGGGAGTACCATACGCGCTACGGCCCCGTCTAATGACAAATACCTACACAGAATGTCTAATTGGTATTCATCTGAGCGCGTGTAGACCAAGCAGCGGTGGGGAAGGGTTAATAGCCGGCGCCGCCTCCGCGCCCAGGCATATTGTACCGAGGTCTGCCCGCGAGCGCCGCACGCTCGTCCAAACTAAACGCTAATTCATTCTGTCAATATTTGAACAACTGCAGTGACCTATCCACTACATCACCGCCAAGCGAGCCGGTGGCTGGGAAGGCAAGATGTCGGCATAGCTGATTGACTGAGATATACGGCTGTGTCACATCGAGCCAGCTCAATCCACCGGCGTTCTACGTTCGCAGCACTCCAGCGCCAAGAAGATGGATGCTTCCATAACGAAGATTTGCACTATTCCGATCGCTCCCGTAACTCGCGGGGCGGAGGGTGTGAGGGTGCGTGACAGCTGTCACTGCGCTTTCTCGCTCTCGGACGCGGCAGAAAATCTTTATTTTTATCACACACGACGATGTTCCCGTAGAGTGCGACCGGCTCTGTGCGTGATACGATACGAAAATTACGAAGAATGGCGAACGACGAGGTGATAGGGCCGCGGAAGACGATGTTCGTTTTAGTGATTGTTGTGGGGTGTTTTGCCGTGCTGTGGCCCAGGATCCTGTCCCCGCTGGTCCTGGGTCCCACTCGGGAGCAAATCCAGCCGAATCAGTTCGACCGGGAGGCAGGTAAATAGGTATTTTTATCTCAATGTCAATATCGCTGGACTGAGCGACTTAATGTTGAGCAAATCTAATTATACGTTTTGCGAAAGTTCATTAGTTATTGATTTATTGGAAAACGTTTCAAATATACGGTTTCAGTGGGTAGATAATAATAATGAGGTATAATATGTGTTTGCAATTCGCGGTTGTAAGATTTAGCTCCGCAAATATCACTCGGTCCAGTTGTTGACTCTCAGCATTATGTTTACAAAAGACCCGATCGGAATGTCGTCGGTGCTTATGTAAAGACTAATTTATGAATATTATGATGCACAGAACCGCTTTGCTGTGAACAGTAGACGGATTATTATGTAAATTTAAATAATTACATAAATAAATGGTTTACAAGTCTTGCAGATAGTCAGAACCTATAACAAATTACGTACCTATAAAAATATTACGAGGTAAATACCAAGCTAAACAGTATTCTTTTAAAAATCAGAAGTTTGTACTGATTTTTTTATTCCACAAGTCTATTAAAATTAAAGCCATATATATCTTTATAAATTTTCGAGAATTGCCTGCAAAAAATGACTTGTAAAATCATCCTGAATCAGGTCTCCAAACATCGGAAGAGATAATAGGTATATTTGTATTTTGCACTATTACAAGCATCGAGCAAATCCAAATAATACCGCTATAATCGATTTGTTCCCATAAAAACATGCTGTCAGGAGAACCTCTTAAACATTCCATTAGAATTATTGATATGGCAAATTTTCCTATAAGATATATTCCGATGATATATATTTAATAAGAACTTGCACGTCTATTTGCCCTTTGATTATAATAAATTGTTTTGCATTACATGTATAACATTACTCTACATAATAATAACTTGTATTTAATATACAAGTCTATGGAATACTTATGTATAAACAATATTATGTAAATAGTATTTAACTATTGGCATTTAAATTTATGAGGAAAATGCCATACAGCAATTTGATAAGGCTTATACATTTCATACTAATTATATTAAAGTTCCAATTTTTGATTGCCTTATCATTTTCTATGGTAATTGCATTCTATTTTGACTAATAGGGAATTAATTTACTTATTTTCAATAATATTAACGTCGGTTAAAGTTATTTGTAAACCAGAATACTGCCGTTAAACTGTTACACAGTTTGGCAGACTTTAATATAAGAAAAAATGTAATTCTGATAGTAGAAAAAAAATTAAAAAAAAAATGTATATTATTATTGCAAAAATGAAAATAAATAGATCATGAATTGAAATATGATTGATGACAAAAAATTAATGAAGTGAATAAGCTGCTGTCAACTCAACGTACTACCTCTGAACTTTTTCAATCAACTTGATCACTTAATTGCTATATGCACAACTGTAACAACTATAACGTCCCAAGTTTTCATGGAAGAATCTTCAAACACATTGTGTGGTTTATGTTGTGTTTATGAGTTTTTCCATTAGGCTGCTGTGAAGTGATATTCGAGACAGACGTAGCCGTGCTTGAACTGGTGAATGAAGTATGCAGTTCAGCTCTGGGAGTGGGAAAGCTGTCTCCTCACTCCGCAGCTGAATGTAGGAAGGCCGTCAACGAGACGTGTGGGGTGGATATCGCAGTGTTTCTGAAAAGGAACGAAAATGTTGGGAAGACAACAAAAATGCTCGTAGAAACAATGCAAAACAGCAACAGTTCCTGTTTGAGGGAGCATTTCGGTGTTCCCGTATACAGCCTTGGCCCACACCTAGCGTCCAAGTCGTGGGACATTAAAGACAGTTAGTGATTCTGTTTTACGGATGGATGAGCATGGATATGTGTACTGATTTGTGTTCTAACAGAGACAATAAGTTTTAACTAAAACTGCTATTGTTTAACAAGTTTGGATGATGATTTTTAATGTGTACTAATCTTTCAAAACTATTATATGTATACAAGTATACATACATAATAGGTTATGAAACCACTAATTATGTTTTGTCGTTTGTCTGGTGACTAACATACATTATAAGATAATTGGTATTGTGACTAATAGTTAGTAAGGCTTAAGCCTTAAGAATGAAATTCTGAAGGGATAAGAAAAATATTTATAAGGTTTCTAACATTTTAGGTATATTTTTTAACTATACACTGATTTTTTGTATGATTTGATTATAGTTAGACAAAGTTTGTTAGTCTAATTATTAGACTCTAATACATACATATTATCTATAAGACACTTTCTACACTCATAGCTCCACAGTAGGATATTCTCCTGTCTCGTAGGTGCCATAGATACACAAAAAAGGCGGAAATGTGTCGGGTTCACCTTCACCTAAATTAAGGAATCCTAGTGTAGGCTTACGGTTCTAGCAGTATTATGAGACTAGCTGACCCCCGCGGTTTCACCCGTGTTAAAGTAGTAAAATGGCATACATTATAAACATAAGTGATACCTAGCTATTCCGCGACGGAAGCCGCATGCGTGTGAAGCAGGCGCCATCAGTTTTTTTTTAAATTAAAGTAGCCTAAGTTACGCCTTTCACTTTCGGCTATCTTCCAGTGAAAGCCCCGTCGTAATAGGTTCAGCCGTTTAGAAGATTACCGCAGTCAAACAAACAAACAGGCAGAGAGACATTTTTTGTGTAAACTTTCATATGCATGTAGTATATAGTTGTTATTTTGACATCACTAACCGACACTTCAGTTTTATTCATTTTTAGATAGGCTTGTAAAAATGTGGATGTAACTTCACTTACATAGTTATAAAGCGACCTTCTTAGTGGAGTGGAAACGAAAGCCGATAACAGATTCAACTAAATCTGCTGGTTTACATAGAACTTGTTACAGATGTCCATGGGCAGCAGTGGCCAGTTACCGTCAGGACATTATGTTCATATTATATTTAAGTAATTTCATCTAAATCTGAAACGTGGAGGAATAACTGAAAAATATAATTAACATATTTGAGTATTTACGATAATTTTTAGAATACAGCGTAACATGTGAGACGTGTGATGCTGCGCCGATTAGCATCTCAAAATGACGTAAATGTGAATTGAAAACATTGGAATGTTGCCATATTTATTCTGAATACAATATTTAGATTAGAAGCCAAGTTCCATTTCCAGTAATTTTCATCATACATCATATAAGGTCCATTGATTTGATAAAGTATTTGGTATTTACTATATGTGACACATTTGTTTATATATGGCCATGTCGCATCTTACAAAATTAATCTATACATACAAAGAAATAAAATTGAAATGTCTGTTTGTGATTTCAAAGTAAAATTTTTTTACTCAAGTATACACGATACCAATAACCAAACCACATTTTTTTGTTTGACTGTCGTTTGGCTGCGGTAATCTTCTGAACGGCTACACCGATTTTGACGGGACGTTCACTGGAAGATAGGTGAAGGTCGAAGGCGTCACATGTCACATAGGCTACTTTAATTTCGGAAAAAAAGTATTAGCGCGCGCGCCACTCGCATGCGGGCCTTCTCGCGGGAGAGGGGGATTTCAGTTAAGTTTAAATATGTATTCCTTTTTACTTTTTAAACGCGGGTGTAACCGCGAAAATCAGCCAGTATATTATAAGCAGTACAATCAAAACAGTATAAGTACAAACGCATGTGAATATAACATTTACACGGAGCGAAGAATTTTGCGTTGGCCGTAGAGTAGAGAGGATGATGTACGCCTGATTAATCATGAGTTATGAGGGAATCGTGAGTGTGGAGGAGGAGAGGTCGTCCTCGACATACGATAGCTGCTATTGTCTTGAAACGAGCTACATGTAGAGTTACTATTACTATCGTGTCTGAATAGGGATATAGGTAATACAAATGAATCCGCTTAATAAATGTCTTTTCATAGTGAGTTGATATTTGCGCCTTAGGACACACGTAATCTGCACAAATAAGATTTTGTTATACGTCTTTTGCGTTTAATGAGAGATGGATGCCTTGTTTACCTTGTCCAAATTCTCCAGTATGTATCTGCAGAATATGTTGTGTATGCGGTTAACCGGCTTACAATGAGACCACCATCTTAGTCTTTAGGAGTAGCACGAGCGCTCCCCTTCCTCGTTTTATCACATAAACCCCTGTTCTATATGAAGATATGGTTACGGATGTCCGTGAGCGGTGATCATTTTTTATCAGCTGGACAAATAAAAATATATATAACAGATAAAGAACCTAATACTAAGAGGTGTTCTTAGGTCTTAGGTCGCCACGTAAATCATCAATGCGTTATCTGTACCTGAATCAGTGATGTGATCTGATTATAACACATACGAGTCAACATGGAATGAACTTCCTC
>DWPV01002530.1:0-17033 GCA_018251915.1 Urbanus proteus proteus
CTGTGTCATGGGTGCCATGGACAACACACAAGACAAGGACACACACCCAGACCAAGAACGGAAATTTAAACTCATCACACAAATTTCCGCCACGCTGGGAATCGAACCCAGGACCCTTGGTTTAGCGCTCCGGCGTGTTAACCATTGCTCCATCCGGGTCGTCAATTTATTATAAGTTGTAGTGTAAACTTCTTTTTTTTTAATGTCAATAACTAGCTTTTGCCCACAACTACTACACAACATAAAAATCCAAACCCTATGTAAGTCACTTAGGGGCGGAATAAATAAAACAAATCTGTCTTTCTAGGTGTCTACTTTAAAAAAAGAACCTGCTTACCAAATTACATGGTTTGTTTTAGGTTTGCTTTAGTTGTTTAAGCTCTGTGTTAATGAATCCATAAACATTAAAGATATACCATTGACTATCGAAAATATACCAAGACAAAAGGTGTAAGAGCACGGATATGTAAATTACTTACCAGATTTTGTAAGAAGTATAGGCAGCAGTACTAAACAGCAACGAATACAGCAAATACTTGGAAGTATTTTTTCGTAAATCTTCATGATCATAAAACTTCTTATTACTCGAATAATTACGATTAATTTTATAGGAGGTTGGAAAACATGGAGATACCATCTTACACATTTCGCCAATTTGTACAAATTTTCGTATATTACCTATTTCATTAGGTAATTTAAGAAGCCGTGTGGAAATGCTATACATATTGCTTTATGTAACTCCTATAATATTAGAATATAGTCGATTCCTTTTACAAGAAAATGGTTGTTGTTCTTATAAAATATCGTGATCACAAATAAGCTAAAATATGTATTTAATTTAGTAACAAAATATAGAAAATATCTAATCAGTGCCAATTTTGTTATTAATGATAACTTGCTCTGCTGTCAATGTCAATTGTCAATAAAATGTCAAATTATGACATTGTCATTCGAGTTTTTTAATTTCCATGTTTTAAGATATTGTCTGAAATAATTAATTGACAAGTCTGGTAAATATTTTATTTTATAAAGGGCCTTCCATAAAGATTGATTTAATTGGCAAATTGATTGAGGATCTAAAATTGTCTCATCAAAAATTGATCTGAACCAAATCTGCTGTTCATGTAAGAAAAGTAAATTATCAATTTCCACAGAGTTGTTATTACAATACAGACAATTGTCATACAATACACGTGTCTAACTAAATTAAAATAAATAAATCAGCCTGTCTTGAAGTTAGCAATATTCTGTTATATTCTTTTTACAATATCTTTTATTAAATATTATCATAGATTATGTTTAATTCTGACGTTATTTATGTGTAATTGTTTAAAGTTGTATTAAATTTTTCACTTTGAGAAGGAAAAAAAATATCCTTTACAAATTTCCTTTCTTGGCTGTGTATTGGACTACATTTCTATCCCCTAAAAATTAAATTAAAATATTGTCTATGGTAATCAATTTTTCAACGATCTCTCTCGCTCTCTCATTTTATCTGTGAGAACGGAGAAAAGCACGAAACGACCGAGAAAGATGTTTGATATTTTCTTTAAATAATTTCAAAATTATATTGCGTTTTAGTAAACTCAAATAGTGTCAAAGGTAATAATATTCTATTGAATAAATCACACTTTTTTATAAAACTTCTCACGCGAATAATATAATTGTTTAATTTACGAGTGTTTCAAAGTGCTAACATTTCATTTCGTACGTAATAGAAAGGAGTGTGTTATATAACCTTGAATCACGGGATCTCAGTATTGATCTCTCATCATATTATTTTCTGGATAACTCAGGATTAGGTAAGCTGCAGATATTTACGCACTATATTGGTATGCGGCAAATATATTGATCACCGTACCCGTGAGGCATGATGGCAATCTGTCATTTGATTATCATTTTAATTTAATTGTTTTTATCTACGTAAAACGTAATAATGTTTTATTTATATTGACTTCAATATTGTGAGCAAAAATATTTTAAATATTGTGATTCAGAATTTTAATAATCAAGATTTCAGTTTTTGGGCGAAAGTAACCTTGACATTCCAACTACTCATGTCTCGATATATGTAATGCATTAGGTATACCATTCACGATTAATAATATAATAAATAATATTAAGTGATTATAGTGCATATTATTACGTCACAAGTACTTAGCCTAAACTCTTACTATCTCGACAATTTTTGTAAAATTGCAATTTTTTGAGAATGTCAAAACGAAATAGTTAATAGAATAAATAATAAGATGATGTGATATGAAAATTTCTCCAACCATATATAAAGTAAGCCTACAAATGGCATTATGTGGGTGGTACTCCAAAGTACTAAGTAGCTATAATAAATACAGTAAAACATTAAGATTGCTAAAAATGTTGAGAAACTTGATGAAACTTTTGTATATGATGTAAGAACAATAATTCATATATGATATGAATTATTGTTGTAAAAAAGAGAATGATTACAAAATAAGAGGAATATTTAAATAAAAACCTAGTCCAACCCATTGCCCTATTCCCGAGGGTAGCTTGTCAAAATTTAGTACTAAATACAACCAAAAACAGATTGTTGATCCTTGGGGGGCTCTCTGTTAAATGATATACCTTTAAAAATGTTTTATGATATACATACATTATTTGAGTATAGTTACCTTACTTAAGGCTATTTTTATTTGTGTTTGCCTTGTAGAAAATAATTTAAAATGGTCGGAACGTCAGAAATAAAATATCTTTCTTGTCATTTGAGAAAATTTATTTGAATATGGCATATTACCTTCAATGTCTGCTCCATCTCATATTGACGTTACTTCTATTTATAATTACTTATCTTAATTACATCAGAATAAAAGTCATGTTGGATACTGTAGTACATTTCAAGATTTTTTTGAATAAGTCAGTAATCAGTTCATTATAACTGTTAAAAGTGCATTTCTCTATTCATAACATAAGAAGGCATTATATTTATTTAAATTGGACATTAGCCAAATATGTCAAGTATATAATTGAAAGTGTTGAAGTTTATTTGATACTGAATCTTCAAAAACAAGATTTGTTTGCTATTCATGCTAAAATTGTGCCATTCTAAAATGTTATTTAACTTACATCAAAATTAATCAAAATGCATGGGTGTAAAATAACAATTTTGTGTAATTGTAAATACCACATTTTAGAGTATCATAATGGATATATTTGCAAGAAATATGTTCAGAAGGAACTTTGTTACTTCTTTATTGTGCGTAATTCGTAAATAAATTAACCACTTTCTATTTTTTAACACTTTCTACACTCATAGCCCCACACTAGCTATGGATATACAGAAAGACAAATACACAAGCACCTAGAACCAGAACAGAAATCTATATTCATCATTAAGAAGTGTGTGTCTGGAAGGGGATCGAACCCGGGACCAGGTGCGTGTCAGATGGGTATGGTGTCCATTCCACCACGCAGTTTGTCATAATGTAACATATTAAAGATAAAATAAATAGCAAGGAGATCAGAGGTTCATACTGATTGTCAAGATGCCAGTCACTGTGGCATTGAGACTGGTACACTGACCTACATTTAGTTTTATTACTTTTTGTTTCACGCCATGGGTGATTAAACACCACATCCTAGTTAGGATAATTTTGTTACTACTAATCTTATGCTACAACAACTAAGATACTATTGCAATGTTTATAGTTCAACTAGCTTTAGCCCGCGGCTTCGCATGCGTTATATTATAGATAAACCTTCCTCTTCAATCACTCTATCTATTAAACAAAAATGCATCAAAATCCGTTGCCTAGTTTTAAAGATTTTAGCATACATAGGGATATAGGGACAGAAAAAGCGACTTTGTTTTATACTATGTAGTGATAGAATAATATTCATTGCTAATGTATAACAAAGTGTCATAGCGTTCGAGTAACTTCTGGTCTATTATTTTCTCTAATATATTCATGTGTTTTTATGTTTTAAATGTAAATCAAAGGTGAGTTGCCCTTCAGTGAGACATAAATTGGTGGACGGTGAATTATGTATATACCTGTAGAGCTATCTTATCATTTGCATATTGTTCACAGAATCGACACTACATCTCCAACAGTAAATTAAAAAGAAACAAACATGCATCGTGCAAGAGTGATATTTAAGGCATCAAACACAGTGGGAAACTCAGAAAGGTTTGCATCATGGCTCCTGAACAAACCCCAGGTAATTATTTTTACCTCTTAGAAATTTTTCAATCGTATCTTTATATTATCATATAATATCTATTTTTTGAGATGTAGTTGTAAGGAGACATGTTTGTAAAGTGGGGTAAATATATCTAGTTATATTAAAACCAAAATTGTTTTGGATACCATTGAATTTGTGCACATGAATATGATTTTCGTTAATTCTTCTTCCATCTAATGACTCTTTGATAGATGTGACGGGGTTTACTCCATGTGAATGTATATTTATCTACATGCTGTATAAATGCATAATTATACTAACTACTGAATAATTATTGCAGAGCCTAAGCTAATGAAGTTAAAACTATCAAATTTAGGCAATAGGTTTGTTTTAGAATGAAATTAGGTATTTCTTTTTTGTATTATTGTGTATAGTAATACTTAATATGTATAATGTTAGTAAGTTTAAAAAACCATGATATTTAGTATTTACTGTATTTAAAAGTACCTGTTTTTTAGAGTACTATGTTTTATATAAGAACTACCTTTCACTTTCACATCTTTTATCAGAATGTGGATAAGATAGGTTATATCTTTTTCCGAATTTCTTAAGGTTAAGGTAATACATAAAATATTTGGCAGTAAAAAACTTATCTTGTCCTCTTGACATTGTTGTGACGGATATAACTAGACCTTATCAGATAAAACATAAAATTGACCTATCACTTGTCATTTTAATCTTATATTATATATTTGGGTAATTTGAGAGGATTTAAACAAGGTCCTAAAAAAGTATTGTAAAGTAAGAGTATCTATACATATATCATATACCTTTTCAATTCATTCACGAACAACAGAATCACGGGAAAACTTACATCTATATGCTATTATTCTAAGCTAAACCAATTACATATAATTCTTATCCATTTAACTGTTACGATTTTTTTTCTAAAGATAAGCTGAATGAAATCTATTAAAAAAGTCTGTTTCCTTCCTTATAATTGAAGCTCTTATAAAAACATAACAAAAGGAGTTCCTGAGATATCTTAATCTATAGTTTTTGTGAAGTTTCACCATCAACTGAAAAACCTATTATGTTCGTTCAAGCCTTAATAGGCGTACATAAAACAATTTTTACAAGTAAAACCAATACTACAAGGCAACAAAGAATTGTATGAACTTCGTCGTGATAAATATCTATTTAAAAATCATGTCAATTAAAATGACTCTCAGAATTCATTATTCATAGCTCGTTATAATCGGTCATATTGTACTCATTCATCATTATCGTTCATCCATAAAATGTTAATACAATACAAGGATGAAAAGATAGTAGATATTTCTGGAAAAGAAATCTCGATTTTGACATTTTGTCGGGTTAAACATCCTAGCAAGACCATGATTCTTTAAACTTGGCTTGAGTGCTTATTTTACCCAGTGACGTAATTTCTGACTCACATGGAATGAACGGGTAAAACCAGTTTATATTTAATTGGTGTTAGCGATGTATGTGTGTTCACATTATCATAGCGACGAGCCCCCTTAAACTGATAAGGTCTTCTCGTCAATTATTATTTATCGGTTACGGTAATTGGTTGTAAAGATACGGGTTCACTTAATATACGCGTTATTATGACCTGCCGAAATTATTAAATCTATACAAATTGTTAGTTAATTGGTCAAAATGGAAAATAATCGAGAAAATAATTATGAAGTATTCTTAGAATTCGCCGAAATTTTTGTAATTAAATTCGAATCATGTGAAATTTATCCTCGCAAATATTTATTAACTAATTGTAATATTAAAAAAGACATAATTTGTAGATATAATAAATGATTTAATTTCTATTTTTTGTCATATCATGATGATAGCATTGTTTTTCAAATTTTGGGAGAATTTAATTATATTTCTCGGTTCTATCTACTTTGCTTACCTACTTATTTAATTATTCATACATATTTTATTTTCACACAGAATGCCGCAGTCGTGGTCAATGCGAGGTTCAAAAGCTCAACAGCGGCGGAACCTTTCCTCAATGGATCCAGTTCAGCATACGTGGAGACCATGTACAACAACTGGCTCTCCGACCCTAACTCAGTCCACGCTGTAAGTACAAAGAGAAATGACTCATTCGTTCTATTTTCAACCCCCAGTGCTAGAAATGTGTCTGTCTGCCTTTTTGTATGATGCATTGTAGCTTCTAAAAAACTATATCGTTTTTTGTTCGAAAATTTACATGAAATACATATTTATTAAGTTAAACAATCAATCATCAATGCAATCCTAAAGTATTTTCAAGAATCCAGCTGCTAATGAAGAAATCACTAGAACAACAGACATAATTTGAATAATCGTTATAATAAATAATTGCGTCAGAGGAATATTCCTTAACTACAACAGTGACATATTTTCGATGTGTTATATGTTGATGCTAGCAATAATACTTATAATTATTCAAATGATGCTGGTACATAACAGAACAAAAAGGAATATGTTTTTCTAGAAATAAAATTAAGTGGTTTCTTAATAATACGGGCTTATCAAATACAAACAGCTGATGACGTTCCACCTCTAGTCGGAATAAATGCAGATAGAAACGTTTTACCACACCATATTACATGTTTATTTTAAAAGTTGTGTTATCTTTCGGTACAGACAGGGAGTAAAATATACTCAGGGCAAAGAATGTATAATTTTGGTGATAAAGGGGTTAGTTACAGAAAAAAATACACACCACCTACGGCACTATCGTATATTTACTGTAAAAGTATGTAGTCAGTGTGGTGATATATAAATACAAAAAAAATTGAAAAACCATAGACTAAGCATATTTGAACGTTGCGTGTTTATTCGTCTTTAAGATTGTGAATGAATACACATGTAACGATATATACACGTCGAATGTTGGCTGGCAGTGGCTTGTGAGCGCCCTTGTTAGATTTAAAAATAAATTCGAACAAATGCTCCGGAACATACGGAGAAAATTTCTCATAATAAAAGGCCATGGCATGGCTACGTTTAGGAGTCAAGGTTTACAAACAATTTGTATGAATGAGGCAATTAACTATGAGTAGGTACCGCTAAGATTGTTTTTGTAACACTACCAAGGTGAATACCATTCTAGGTTTACTATTAAGAAAATTATATTTTTTATAATGGAATACTTTTATTTGATATGATTGTAGACGTAATAACTAATTATGTGGTATATTTCGAGAAACTTACTATGTAGGTGACATTGAATTAATATGTTATTGTGTTACACTACACGCGTAACACTTAGGCGATATGTAACGTGTTTCACAATCATGTAATGGTGGCCAATACTCTATTCATATACGAAATATTGATAACAGAGCGTAAACATTTAGTAATCTAATGCCGATTAGTCGCTGACATGATTTTTTGTCTACGCTAGGTCTAGACGGATTTGGGTTACTCGTCCGTTACAGATTACGTAGTTCATTTTTTATCATTCGTATCTTAAAAAGTTAAGCTACTTGAAGGCAATTCACAATATTCTTTGGTTTATGACTTGGGATTAAATAAAACTGAATGCCCAGTATTATCAGTATTTAAAGCAATTTCATTCCATGATTGTTTCCTCATCTTCACATTAAAGGCTATGACGTCAAAAATACTGGTTTTCAAGTTTTAGCAGTAGGTACCTACTTTACTTGATTATCCTTATTACTTTGTTCATGAAATAGGTAATTATAATCAATTTACTTAAGTTTAAGAACAGGAAATAATTAGGATCGATGTCGAGCAAAGTCAAAGCCCAAAATACCACATAATCGTATTCAGTAACGTGAGTAAACGTAGGAAATGTAGTTTAGCGCACTGCGGTATTTACCCGTGAAATATTTATGATGTTTGCTCTGTAGCGCTGGATATAAACCATGGTTATCTGACATATTCGTATCCTGTAGATTTATATCCTACTGTTGGCCGCCTTTTACGTCAATGAAATCTATATAGTCTATCTACACATATTCTAATCTATCTATCTATAGCTAATATCTGTCTAAAATTAAATTGGAATTGTTTATCAGTAATTTTAAAATACATACATGTTATAAATTTTCAAACTGAATTTAATAAAAACAAATAAAAGCAGATTTTTTTATAATTTTCTTTAACTTACATGTTTTTTTTTCTTTTTATTGGTAGATAATTCAATGACTATAAAATACAGGCGCTATTGTAGCTAGATTCATAAGATTTCGGTAAATAAATGAAAACTAAATGTTATGGACTGAAACGGTGCAATAATTTTAGGCTACGTAATCTGTCTGTCACGTTACATATGTACATACGTGTATACTGTATACGAATGTCGCGTCGACCAGCTGAGGTCACGATGTGAAATTCTTACTGCAAGCAAGGTCAATTTGCAAGACCTATCTAACTTGATCCGGTTATCACTCGAAGCAAATTTTATTTGAAATTGACCGTATCCGTCTGCGACCAGCGGAGCTTCCTATTTATTTATAAACTAACAACATTAGCACTTAGTCGAAAGTCATGATATTATGATTATAAATATATCATATGTTACTTTAAGTTTCACAATAATATTACTGTACCTATATCATCTTTATGACATACGCAATTTGTCTTTATACACATAAGCAATCGTGTATTGCTCTTTGCACACAGTAACAATATTAATCAAAATTCACGTTTATAAAACAAACAACTATTCAGTCACAGGCATAAAAAAGACGAGTCACTCTTAGTAGGTTTAGAAGGTACCAGGAAATATAGTATTTTTCCTCAAATCAAATTCTAAAGTTTTAATAGTACGGTTTTTCCTAAAGCCATGTATGATAAAGGTCGTCCAAAGTTACATAGATAACATTTTTCTCTATGTACGTTACACCTATAATATGTACGGATGTAAAATAGGTATAATAAATCACCATACTTATATTTACTAACTTCAAATAGAGTTTAATAGAGCTCATAAGAAAAACAGTCTCTCCAATAGTTAAGAAATGAGTTTTGCTCTCAAACAGCTTTTATATCAAAAATAACATGATTATTTTTTATTTCAAGTCCTGGGATGCATTCTTCCGCAACGCAACGGCTGGAGCGCAACCCGGCGTCGCGTACACGTCGCCGCCGAACCTCGCTCCGTACTCCAAGAACGAGGTGCCCCTCACCTCGCTGGTGCCCGCGGCCGGCGGTATGCCCTCTATTGCAGCTGGTGGGTAACAATATTACACAATCTACGAACTTATATTAAGATAACAGAATATGATATTTTTTGTGCAATTTGTTATTTAAGGTACAAAGGTTTAATTTGCCACTTCATTTAATTTTATGACAATGTTTATTTTATTAAAACGATTTTTACCTGAGCGGAAAGAAACGAGATACCATGGGTATTGTAATGGTTGTTTTTAGTGATAAGGTTAACAAAATTTAATTTTCCTAGTATATTTTGGCTGTTAACAGAGTCATAACCGTTATAACAGTTTTTTACTAGTTGTTTAATTACCATGCTTAGCCTCAAACTATAATTATATAGTAGCCATAGAAACACTTTTTTAAATTATTTAGATGTCTGGCTATTAATAGCTTGTTTCACATGTTTGACTGACATTTATGTTTCCTAATTGTTTTATGCCTCATACATGCGCAGTCCAAAATTCCAACAAGAATTTACGTAGGATAAGACTTGAGTATTACATTACAACATTATTTAGCACATTTGTACGTGATTTACTTGTTATGTGACAACTCTAATGTTAATTATTCCATATTGATGCTAAAAAGAACTGCTTTCAACCAGCTATGAACTGGCAAAAGCAATAATGGGGCGCGACTTTCTTACACATTATGACAGTCATGTCATATAAAATGTTTGAAAACAATGCATTTAATGAACACATTTATTGTTATTTATATAATTTTACAGGATCTCCGATTAACGAGAAGATAATCGATGACCATCTCGCAGTGCAGGCTATCATCAGGAGCTATCAGGTGATCACTTTACCGTGTTATACATAAAGTAGATAATTTGTTATTGTTTGCACATTTTACCCATGTCTGTAATGATTACGTATGTACATACGTTCCTGTTAGGTTTTCTCTTTACAAAAGCATAGGATTGTTAGAGCGCATACATTCAGTTGTATGGTAAATTAAAAACAAGTGGTGATTATAAATCAAATTGCAAAAACACGTCTATTATTAGCTTATAATAACTATATATAATTATATACACTTTCGACCCAACTGTTTTAGGTTTATTTTCATGTATGGTTTTGTGACTGTTGTGTTCATGTTGATTTGTTCTTATTATTTAGTGTGCTCTTTGGTATGCTCAACTCGAAACACTCCAAATAAGTATTATCTAACATTTTGGTGCAACTGAGAATGTTTATAAGTAATGAGGGTTAAAGTTAGCCATGTTCATTTGCACATTATTTAATACACTACATACCACTACATTAGTTACATACCACTTATAAGCAATTGCACACAACATTTGTTCAACTTTCAAAAATAAATATCGGGATGCTGGTGTAATGTTGCAATAAGCGTACGACAATTAATGAGCAATCATACAAATTCTTGTAGACTGTATATCACATAAAACGATTACTACAATAGAGGCACTTAATTGGGATGTTAACGTTAAATTAATAAAAATTGCAAGTAATTGGCGATGCGGTTTCAATTCTAATTTAAGACCGTGTCCAAATTGAACGACACGACCTAGCGACGAGATTACGTAACTTTTAATGAGTTAATTGTAAATTATGGAACACGTATATGTATTTTTTTATTGCGAATAATATGAATTGAATGGAGAATGAATCTCTCGTTCACTCGGTCGTGTATATTTGGACGCGTGCGCTTGATAGCGTGTGAGTGTTGGGTCGTGGCGAGTATGGGCTAAAGTGACGTGGTGGCGGGTGCGTGGCAGGCTCGCGGTCACTTGGCGGCCGACCTGGACCCGCTGGGCATCACGACGGCCACGCTGCCCGAACTGGGCATGCGGGCGCCCCGCTCCGAGCTCATCATGAGGAAATATTTCAATTTCGGTACGCAGCTGACGTGACGAGGCGCGACGCTGAGACGCGAGAGAGCTGGAACTTTATGCGTGTCACGTGTTTATGTATCACAGCGATATTATTACATGCATTAACGCCATCTAGTACGATTATGAGGTTCTTACCCGTGGGGCAATAGAACGAGCGTACGCTACGCCGTCTATTGTGCGCTCTGTCGCATTTATCGACTTTACTAGGAGGGATAGTTTCGTACCAACTATATCTGTACCGAAATATATGTATAACTATCGTCACTGTATAATTAATAATAAATTTAAAAGTGCCTCAGTCTTTACTTATTTTTCATCATTAACCTACAGTGACCGACTATAGAAAACAAAGTAACAGGGTATATACTGTAAACGTAATTTGATAATCATTCCAAAATCTGGCCTACCATCCTTTTCTCAAAGCTTTTCGGGCTATTTTCGACCCCCTATAACTTTGTTGTCGATACAATATTTTTTACCCGCTATAAATGTTATGTTATAAACAAAATCATTATAAAATATGGGAACCCAAAATCAGTTACCGATGTGTGATGCACTACAAGCGCCATAACTGGTGCACATAAGTTTTATTGCCTCACGGGAAGCGACTGCGTAATGCGTTCTATAATAAAACGTTTGATGTCCGTCTTGTAGCACTACACTAAACAGTAATCGTCATGTATCAGTCAGCTACATTTGATTCATATTTTGTCTATCATATTGACTTGTCATATCACTGATTACTGATATTGCGAGAATAGCAGAAGTGCGCCCTCAAAATGCATGTATGTGATAATATTCGCATCATAGTAAACTAATTTGTTTGCAGTAGTGGTTTTTGAGAAAGTTACTAGTAGCAAATACTCGATATTCAATGCATAATATTAGCATTATTACATTATTTCATTTTCATTTCGTATTAACAGGACTTGTTATGCTCTCCCTCAAAATATCTCGTCCTACAACTAACCAATCAGACCGATTTAATCGCTAGTCTCAAGATATATTTCTTTTTAGACTAGAAGAATATATTTTAATACGCTTCCTTTCTGGTACTAGTGCAATATCGGGGTAGCAGTTAAGAGCCTCTCGGTGACTAAGTTGTAACGTTTCTGACTTGCGATTAACATGAATGATGTGTTTAACCCTTACTGCGGCGGGGCGGAGGCAGTTTGGGATAATAATGTTGTGGATTGTTTGCACGTGCGGTTTAGTCTCGGGGTCACCTCGTGGCGAATCTAGACCCGTTGGGGATCTCGACCGGCGACCCGGTGTCGAGCGGCGAGTGGCACGGCGGCCTGCGGGCCTTCGCCAGCGAGGCGGTCATTAGACAGCACGTGCGATTCGGTATGGACTCCTCCTTGACGAGACTCTAGCGGGGTAGAGGGCGAAGGCACTTGGCAATTGGCTTTCCTATCGACACAACAACTTACTGTATAAAATGTCCAAATTTCGACGCACTTTCGACATTGAAATGCATTCGTTATCGGGTTACATCACTAATGTGCCGATAATGAACTTTTGATTACTATAATCTTTAATAATTCACCGTGTAAAAGAAATTATTTTATTATTCTGATAACATTACTTTTCCATTATAAACAAATATTTGTTTTAATGTTTATTTAGCTGTAAAAGGTTTTCATATTAAAAATAAAACAACAACGAAAGCAAATTTCAAAATATTTACAAATAAATTAATTGAATGACGCGGAGTTAATTCTATATAATATATATATAATAAGGTAGTCCGTGACGTTAAAAGGGCACTTTCAATACTCGTAGAGGGCGTAGATTTTATTTTCGCTTTTTAAGATGTATGGCTGTAAAACGCATTATATGTATTAATTGTATCTTATTTCTACTTTTCGCAATGGTGTTTGGTTTTTTTTAAATATATTTGAAGAAAAAGGGGGCTTCAATTTTATTTTAGACTTGGCTCATATGTTTTTATATGTTTAAGTATATTTTAAAACGTTAATAACCTTTATTTGAATATCGCTTAGTTATTTAATGTCGATCCCGAGATTTAATCGATTTTTAATTTGAGACTAGCTTTTTGATACTCGGTCACCTTTTCATTCGACAAATGTTACGACACCTGCGTTATGTATTTTATTTAATTCACATTAGCATCTATATTTCATTGATTGTTATATTTACTAACATAAATTAACAAAGCTTACAAAATTATAACAACTAGCTAAATTGTTTTATGTTTAATTTCTATTATTATGCAATAAGATCATATTCCTTTACTAGAACATATTATTCGTCACCATAATAATACAATATTATTTTGATAACACAAATTATCAAAATAATATTGTTGTTATGTTGTTTTTAGTGTTATGTATGTAATGTGTTACTTACCAATACCAAATTCTCATCCGGAGTCGGGTATAAGTTCTTGTTAGCTAGCGGACAATACTATTGAAAGAATAGATATAAATTGAGCCAATTATAAATATTTTTATTATAATGTTTGATTATAATTAACAATTCGCGTTAAAAATAAACTATAATATGCCTTATTGATGGGTTTCAACAAATATTTTCATGGTTCACTTTGTTTATGTGAACTTTCATGTTATAATTGCAATAATTGTTTGTCTCTATGAATTCTATGTAAATTACTATTTGTGATTATGAATGTAAATCGCAACTATGTCGCTTTGAACGAAAACGTGTGATTATATAAAGTATTATATTAAATTGTATATTGTAATAACAAATATTTGTGAGCAACAATTAATTCATTGAATGTACATGTTGCACGCTTAGATTGTATTAATTGTATTACATATTTTTGTACTAATACAAGACACACAATGGGTCTACACTTTGATAGTTGTATATGAGTAGTCAATACATTTTACAACACACTTTTTGATGTATGTATGCAAGTTATACCACTTGTATAAATATTAAATAAGTATATTCATCACTACTGCTCCTAGGAAAAAAAAATAGAAAACATTGTTACTTAATAGATTACTTAGTTGTTAATTCTTTAGAATTTTTAGAGTATAACCTATATAAAGTTATAAATTTTTTGCAATAGGCTCATCATTAATAGAGGGTTTTTTTTACTTGTACTATGATAATTGCACTGTATATTTTATTCTGAAATACTTATACGTACAGGAAATTGTTTGATATAGTAATATTTATAAAACACAAAATTATTTATTTATTTCTTTTAATAAATAATCACTTTAAAAATCACTGAGGGTACATAAAACTCTTAATATCTCATATATATACAAGGGTATGTCTTCAAGCAATAACTTATTTCTTCTATACGTAAGGTTAGTTTCTTCCTTTAAAATTTATAGGTTATATATTATTTACCTAAAACGGGTGCCATTGGAGTACCCACTTATCGCTTAATTCTCATAAACGTACGATTATTCTTATGATCATACATTACACATATTTTTATTGACATTGACTGTAGATAGTCTGATAAATGTAGTTTAATATAATTATTATATATGTACTAATGCGACAGTCACATAGTAGGAGAGTATAACATTTAAAAGTGCGATTGGAGTGGAATGTTATATATTTACAACTATATTTATCTAATTTTGAATTATGTTATGCTTTTTCCTAACTTTTGTTTGAAACAGTTAGCGCCTAACCGCAACCTAGCCGACGTATGTTTACTAAATAAGTATAAACTAAAAAACAGATCCGAGGACATCATATAGCGAAACTCGACCCCTTGGAAATAGCAAACCACAAATTGGCCGGTAAAAATCCGCGGGAGGTGATTCACAACAGCTACAGGTTTGGTAAGGAGACTAGAACCTGCATAGCACCCTGGCCACTCGACGTATCTCATCAGTAGTTATGGCGACACAGTATAAACAAACCTTCACATATCAAGGTCCATTCTAAAATAAATATCTATATTTTTTTGTGTTGCATTTACGTTTTATTTCAAATTTTGTTTCTATTACGTTAGAGACTGAGCGCCATAACTACAATATAAAAGTGACGTAACGCACATAGTCCTCGGCTCGCACGGCATTTACCTATATTCGATGTACTCATATTTTCATATAATACATGTAATACATAGCATGAAGGCAGGTATCACTGTCTCGACTGATACTTGGGATGGCTGGTTGTTATCGTAACTTGCATGGTTTGCATAAATATTATTAGTTTTATATTTTTTGCATGGTAATTATATGTATGTTATTGAATAAGTATCTATCTACTCATTATAATCTTTAATTACTGTACATACATACAATGTAAAGGTAAAATTAAGCGATATAGGTGACCTTCAGATCTATATTTATATTTCTCATCTTGGATTCTTGTCTTGGATAATGGCCAAAGAATTATTTCGTTGTACTAATTAATTATAGATATATACCTGCAGCTTAGAAAACAATTTATGGATAATATAATAATTACGGATCTTCTGAAGTTAATTACAAATTGTCATTAAACATGGGATGAAAATTGGTGGTACTAGTTTACAGGCTTGGTACATTATGGCTACTTGTAGGTTATCATTGGATTTAGACGGTTGAATTGTAATTTTGGACAGAATTTCATATTTTGGTGTACAAAAACTAGTAAAGGGATATGATGTCTGTTTATTCTACTCGAATTTGCTTTTTGTGTGCTTATCAATCTACCTTTCGCTTTCTACAATGTTCTGTTAAATGTAATTGTTTGTTATTTGAAATTTCAATTTAATTATGATTTACTTATTTCAATCTGATCATGTTACTCTTATAAATCACCATATGTTTTAGATGAGGCTGACATGGATAGGGTTTTCAAATTGCCCTCGACGACTTTTATCGGCGAAAAGGAAAAAGCTCTACCACTCAGGTAACTAACATATATAATAATAAATTGAATGCATGACATTTGGGGCTCCACTTTGATTATTTATGTGTTTTGACAGCCATAGTATAACAAATATATTCAAACTTAAAGAAATTGTTGTCGTTTAATATGCCCCAGTGTGACTAAGGACTGGTATTGTTTTTGCTAATTTGATTTTACGTTTAGTTAGATTTGTTTTATTCTAATAACTCTAGTTAAAGATGAAGCTTTTTAATTTGAGTGTGTATATGGGACACAGACACAATATATATTTGTCTATACCTGACCCTCTATTACACATTTTCTGATTTTACATATTAGTGTATAGACTGTATATAAATAGTTATCTAGTTGCTAAATCATTTAGTTTCCCCACCAGTACGTCCTTAACTAATTGCAATATCAGCACACACGTCTCAATAAGACATGTAAGATAATAATTATCGTTCATGATGATCCAGGGAGATACTGACCCGGTTGGAGCAGGCGTACTGCAACAACATCGGCATAGAGTTCATGTTCATCAACTCGCTGGAGCAGTGCAACTGGATCCGCCAGCGCATGGAGCCCCCCAACGTCACCAAGATGAGCCCCGACCAGAAGAGGCTCATCCTCGCACGTCTCACCAGATCTACCGGGTAAGCATTGTACATTGAACTTTTATATTTAACTAGCTGATGATCCCCGTGGTTTCACAGGCGTTAAAAAAGTATAAAGGAATATAATCTATACATACGTAACACCCCGCTCTCCCGCAAAGGGGCCCGCATGCCCGTGGCGCGCGCACTAATGCTTTTTTCCTAAATCAAAGTAGCCTATGTAACGCATTAGACCTTCAGCTATCGTCCAGTGAAAATCCCGTCGAAATCGGTCCAGCTGTTTAGAAGATTAGCTCAGCCAAACAGACAGACAGACAGACAATTTTTTTTTTAATTGCATTTTCGTTATAGGTATC